>DVZL01003073.1:0-14443 GCA_018236625.1 Lasaia peninsularis
TACTATGACGTCACGAGAATAATTAGACAATACGAAACACGCCATTTGATAGTGAATATACGAAAATTCGGGCTCGGAGTTCGTATCTTTTAACTGTCAAAAAGATACACAATAGCCCCGCATGACGCAAAATTACTTGTTTTTATTTGTGATTGTTATGGCATTGGAAGTCAAAGAAACAGACAAGTTTCATAGTTAATTTTAGGATTTATCATTCTACATCAATAAGTTAATTTTTAAATTATTTTGTTATACAACTATTGTTGTGATACTTTACGTTTGAAATTATCAGCCGTTCTGTCTGACGTCAGACTCGCCCGCGTAAAAATGATGTTTTGAATTTCAAATTTAGAACGTATTTGAAATAATTGGAAATGGCTTATTTTTTCTTAAAATTACTTTGTGTCAATATAGATACTTTAAAGTGTTTTTCATAACAGTTTTCAATTATTTCCATAATTGTCTAATTTACTAGTTTATAAATAAGTAAATTAAAAACATGTCTATCCACAAAGTAAGCACATTACGATATATACTAGTGTTATGGCTATTATTCAATATTACCAACATTCATAAATACTTAAAGAAATACTCAAACAAATTTAACAAACATCCATAACATACATCCAGACCCGAAAATACATACATATCTGTGTTAATCACACAAATGCTTGATCCCTTGGAGAATCGAACCCAAGCCTGCAGATTATTATTGATGTTAAAATTGTTTGTAAAAGTTAGCTTACAACTTGCAAGTTGGCTTACCAAGTCATTTGAAAAATATTTGTGTTTTAATAACAAAAGTACGTTATTTTATGTTCGCTATAATTTACTCTTGGCATTCATTACGTGTTTTTACTTTGCTAATTACTATTGTATTTTTAAATTATTCGTTAAAAGAATCAAGTAACTTAAGTAATATAACATAATTAGAAACTTTATCAAATTTAATTAATAATAAAATCTAGATTTACACTAGTTATATTTTTGCCGTGTTCCATCGCTATCATTATTAATTAGGACCCCAAGCTTAGTGGCACGCGCATTAGCTTTCTATTTCGGTAGTCGAGTTCGGTCGGTAGTAATAGGTAAGGCATTGGATCCCTACCCGGGCGAGCTGCTGCATAGCTGCACTCTACCACCAGTCCTGTTGGTACTGACCCCGTTAACCTATGCTCTTACGAACTGCCTAATAATACCCGTTTTCTCGTAAGAATTAAGCGTTTTCTCGCGCTAAAAAGTAGCTTAAATTCATAAGGGGTAACGTCGGCTTCTTATCTAAAAAAATTCATATCGGTCCAGCTATTTCGGAGCCTATTCAACACAAGCAAACATATAAACAATCAGATATTTCCTCGTTATAATATTCGTAAGATTAATTCATAAATTAATACTGAACTCAACATAGTAAACCACTTAAACATTTTACCTACAATTTCCTGGTTTCATACAAATGTATTTACCAGGTCTACGGATTGCAATGTATCTAAGGACAGACCTACTAAAGAATGATATATTTATCTGAGATTAGAATCTGTTATGAACAAATAGCTACGTTTCACGGCTTATTTTGTGGTCGATTTATAATGTCATCCTAGGATTTATCACCTTGTATAGCATTATTGCCTTTATTAATTCAATGTTGATTAATATCGTCAAAGCATTCAACTCTATCTGTTGCTACGGATCGGGAATATTTTATAACTTAAATGGTATTGCTCACTACTTTCTGATATTTTTAGGGTACCGTACAAAAAGGGTAAAAAGGTTATATTCCTAAGACTTCGCTCACTAGGATGTATATCGTAAGCTGTGATAGGTAGAAACTTGACATTTTCACAGATAATATATTTATGTTGCCGTTATAACAATAAATACTAAAAACAGAATAATATACATTAGTATTTAAAGGAATCTCCCATACAACAAACGTAATTTTTTACTGTTTTAACAGATTATGGCATCGAACTTGAGCCCGACTCGCACTTCTTTTACAATAGTGCTTTCGATATTATTCTAATATAATATACCTATGCGAAAATGTGTATCGTAAATTTGCATCATTTAAGTTTTGCTAACTTTAAAACTATATTTAGTACAACTTAAAAACAATTAATTGTTTGTTAAAAAAACAAATGGGTCCAACCTTAAAGCTTTTGTTGTTGAACAAAATAGAATAATCTAAATAGGTAAATTGATTCACCATTAAAAAGTTTATAACCTCTTTTCTGGAAGAGAGTATTCTCACAATTATTTATTAAGATTTGTATTGTGACATTTTATGCCTCTTGCAATAATGTAATTTTTTTATAGTTTTCTAAGTTATTAATTTTACAATTTGAAATATAATTTGTTTTGCATATATTTTTGTACTATATTTTTTACATTGTAACATAAAATAATAAACAATACTCCCCACTTTAGGTGGAAATAATTTGCAATTGGTATCCCTATGTTGTAGTTTGTTTAAGTTCGACATTTTTTTTATTATTGTACTAATTTAGATTAAATTTATATTTGTCTTTCTACAAACCCTGATAATGCTGTAAAAATTGAAACCGGTTGGCTAAAGAGAAATTAAAAAATAATAAATATTGTGAAATAGTCCAACTGTGGGTTTTAAAGGAAAAATGGTAAACAGCAAACTTAATATTTGCAATATTTTTTTTCAATCTCAATGATTGCAATATTTGATAAGCAATAAGTTTATACGTTATGATGTAAGTCCAAGACATAAATGTCATTTGGTACCTGATAATTTGAAATATGGACCGTTATTCAAAACTGCATTGTCCGAATGTAGAGCTTATTTATTGGCACAGTCAATTATATTATTCAGGTAGATATTTCAATATACAGGCTCAAAATATTTCTATAATTGTAACTCATACTAATTTCAAAATTAACTATTTCTACATTTAGAAATATAATAAGGTTTATGTACTTTTATGCCAATTATCATTGTCAATAATTATATTATTATGTCAATAATTAAATAAGAAGAAAAACCAATATATCCACACTTTTCCTAAAAAAAATAATTAGTTTTACTATGCATGTTATTAATATTTTAAATAAAATAAATGCGTAAATTTATAAAAAAAATGCAATACTAATAGTATTTTTAGTAAAATTATGGACAACTTTTTTTTCTAATTTAAAATTTAATATTATCGATAGTCTTATGACATTAAAAACATTTATAAAAACTCCTTTGAAAAAAGAAAAACATATTTAGGCATAGATATATTTTACATAATATATAATATTCGCAAAAATAAATTGAAATATATCTGACACTAATAATATAATAATTTAAACTTTTGCACAGATAACAATAATTTTAAGAATTCATTAAAATATTCTACACTGATGTTTCAGTTAGGCATTTTAAATTATTATTTACTGTTAGAGGAATAATACCATATTCATAGCCACTTTAATGGTTTAACTGTAAAATATTTGTGTGTTGGCAACATAAAAAGCAGATCAACTACCAATCATTTTAGCTTTCTAATATTTTAATTCCATATCTTAATTTGTGTACAACAAAAGTCGAACTAATGATGACAAATCGTTTTATTCTCTAAAATGTTTATTGACGTAGAGCATTTTTTTGTTATAATCTTGACGAGCATTGACACCAATTTATACTGCCTTAGGCTGTGACACTACGCTTTCACCAACATATTAGACTACTGTTTGGCGCCAAAATGCTTAACCTATTTGATGTTAGAATTTAAGATCAAATACTAAAACCAGTAAGTATCCCGTGGTCCTTTAGATCATATTTAAACCAGCTGCTTTCCTAGCAAGCTTTTAATAATAACTTTACTAGGTGTTAGAAATTTTTACAAAAATCCTTATTTGTTCGCCCGATCGGTATCGTCACGATGGTGTCCCAATTGTTCTGTAATTGGTTTACTTATTCACATAAAACGCTTTACAAGAGCCTCATGTTGGTAACGCATCTCGAAACATTAAAAAAAAGATTTCACGAATTTTACCCGTGCTAAGCCGAGCTGAGTTTCTAGTTTTTAAAATCATAATGGGTAAGAATTTTCTAAAAATATTAGCCCCAGTCAGAAATCCAACCACGCACATGATCAATGACATCAGGCTTTGTAATCTGGTCCCAGGAAGCCCTTCCAATCGTTATCTTAAATTTTAAACTTTTATTATCATTCTAAACACTAACTAGCTGTGCTCGCGATGCTCGCGAACAAACAGATATTTATAAAAAAGAAAAACGATTTTAATAATGTCTATAGATAAAAGCTAGTTTTATTTAAAACAAATTCATATAGCATTACTATTTATAGACAATTTTAACAACATCCCGTCATATTTGAAAGTGAAATACTACATAATCTTAACAATTATTTACACGGTTCCGATACTACCGATCAAAGAGAAATCCCTCGCGTGAAGCCCAATAGAGGACTTACAGCTAAACCCATTCATTATTAACTTGGATACATCAAAGTCTCGAATACTTATTTAATCTCTTGATCTCCCATGCTTCTTATAGTACAGTCAATATGGAACTTAAAAGCGCATTACTTGGAATTTTCGAAACGGAGTTAAATTTATATAGTTTGATATATTTTAAACGACACAATGAATAATAATGTTTGTTTAGAACGCATTCGTAATAGTGTGATCAGAGAAAGAGTGAAATGGAAAGAAAGTGTTGGTGTAAACATGAGAAAGGACATGCTCCGATGGTTCGGCCATGTGAAAAGAATGAAAGATTTTCCCTGTGTTGGTCCAAGCACTAGGCAGCTCCCAAAAGGCAAGCATAGGCTATCAAGGTCTTCGCCGGCAAGACCACTGGTAGGCAGTGTAGGTAGGCATCGACCGCTTTGCCTATTGCTATTTTAATAAAAAAATATTTATAAAAAAAATATTTTATTCTTTACAAAAAAATTGGCTTTTTAAACCTCAAAAGACTGGACTATGAGGCGATTTCATGTGCATACTTAGTGTGGAAATCATTATCATTTATTAGTCTTGACCCACTGGCGAGTCACGACCGTCAAACAACGCACTATTATGGTAAAAACTGTTTTTTTTTATTATGTTATCTTTTGCATTCACCACGTACTATTGATTGGAAAGTTGGGTTTCTTTTATACTTTTCTTTATAGTTTTTACCAAGTGTTTTATGACGATGAAAACTTTTGTACGCTTCAGTAAAGAAGCTTAAATTACAGCCTTAGGCGCAATACCTTTCTATTATCATTATCTGTATATACCGTATTGAGATAAAGAAATATATCTTGACAGGTCTTTGACTTAACTTTGTACATTTATAAGATAACTAGCTAATGGGCTCGACTTCGCACGGTTAGTTCGTAGTTGACAGCGCCACCTACCGGGTCCAATTGTGTTTTAAAATTATAAAGGAAACCATGGAAATACCCATATAAAATTTCAACCCAATCAGTTCAGCCGTTTAAAAGTTATGTGAAATAGATAAGTACGGAAAAATAATTCTTACTACCCGTTCTTCCATTACCCGTTTTCCCGTAGGAATGAAGCATTTCCCGCAGTAAAAAGTAGCCTATGTTCACCAGGGATAATGTCGGCTTCTAATGGTAAAATTTCAAATCAGTCCAGTAGTTTCGAAAACTATTCAATACAATCAAATTTTTCCTGAACCACGATAGCTACACAGTTAAAATTTTAACAGAAGATGTATTTCTGTTGCTACTATAAGAATAAATACCAAAATAAAAAATAAAGTAACTATTTAAATCGACCCGACCAATAGATGTCGCTATACATATTTAGATCGCGGTAAAAACGACGAGTAGTCACTCGACATATTCTCAGAATATCTAGTAGTAGTAGTTTTGGGTAGGTATTTTTACTGGATTAGATTTTCTAATAAATACACGTCTACAGAGATTTAAGGTGGTATTGGTGTGTTGCCAACATGACTGAGATAATTTTAATTTATACTTCAAAGAAATAAATCTTATATTTCTATACGACGAGGCAACGTGACTGCGAAAATTTTGTGAATTTCTAGGTCGAAAATGAAAAACTAATTTTTTTTCTTTTTTTTTACAGGTAAGTCGACGACATCGAAGGTTGTATATGATGTTGTATGATGATCACACAGGTAAAAGATCAACAATTACTACGCGTAACTACTAAAGAAATATTGCTTTAGGTCATTATAATGCAGAGATCATCTGGATTTTTCTTTTTAATCTGTTTTTATGTGATATGACGACCAAACACCTGGCTTTATCTATGATAACTGATAGGAGATAAGCCTATAGACACCGTGAATGTTGTTGGTGTATTGCTGACCTATGGGCTGTGGGTCACAGTCCAGGGTATTGCAATAATCATGCAAGTCTATTTCACATTTTATTTTAACCTACTATAAAAAAGGAGTAGGTTATGCGTTCGACGCCTTTGCTTTTTCATTCTTGAATCGATTTTAAAATTATTTTCTTTTTGTAAATAAGCGTATTTCCAAAGTCCCCATACTACCAAGTCCGTGTCTAATGATGGAAACAAACAAAACAAAATTTGATATATTAGACGTGTAATATTAAAACTGTAGTTGTTTTTAGGGTGCCATACCTGAAGGGACCTATTGTTAATACTCTGAAATAACGACCTGCACTTAGCCAGTGTTATGTCTGTAAATTGACTGCATTTTAATTAATATTTCTGGAATACTTATGTACAATTACAATATACTTAACTACAGGCTATATCTACACTGAAGTTTAATATTCACTAAAGATACCATAAACCAATATAATCAGTTTTTTTATATGGGATAAGACAGCGAAAAGGCACACGGGTCTCCTGATGATAAGAGACAACCGTGGCCTATAGACACCATAGATGTTGTAGGTGCGCCGCTGCCCTGTGACCGACTGTTAGACCTTATGTGCAAGTCAACCGGCTACCCTATCCTCCGGACCGGAACACGACAATGTCATTATGGCGGCAGGAACAGGTAAGACGGTGAATTCCTACCCGGGCGAGTTGCTGCACAGCACTCTACCATCAATTAAATAAAATCATAAAAAACACCTAACTCGTATAACCGTAGACAAAATATAAAACCTTTTATTAGAACCTTTTTCCTTCGATGTAAATCGACTTTTCCCGCCGTAACTTTCAAAGGTACGTAAGATACTTACGCGTATGCTTGGAATAGGATTAAAAATTACTTTCATTATACGGCGAAATTAAAATTGTAATTAACTGCGCCCCGTGCCTTGGGGAAACGCGACCTTATTAAACGGTCAGGTAATTAGCAATTTTGTAAACGGGCCTTTTCATTAATTTGAGAACAAATGAAACTTGTTAAGTGCGAACTAAGTTCTTTGAGTGGAGCAATTTTTGATGCTAATTTATTATGGACGAGTGTGAAATCAATGTTTTCTTTTTTACATGTTTTTAAAGATGCTATAGACTGTTGTTATAGAAAAACAGGATGTTAATAACATAAACATGCGATAACATGAAATAATAAACAAAAGTATGTTCGAGCGCTCTTGCCCTTGGTGTCGCGGTACGTTACCGTGCTATTGCGACTATGGATGGGAGGGTGATTTGCTTTCAATTGCGGGGATCTATTTTAATTTACTTGCATAATTATAAAAAGATTATATTTTAATAAATAATATTTCTTTGATTTTTTTTAATGCAAAATGCCCGTGTAAAGGTACACTGCCTTACTCAAACCTACCACCCGAATTTTACGATACCATTCATCGTCGCCACTTGATCGAACTTCATTGTTATTGTTAAACACTTATACCTACTGTAACACAATAATATGTAATATGTATTTATTAATATATTAGCCTATCTGAGCTATTATAACTACAATAATTACACTATTAATTATTACTAATAATATTTAAAAAAAAACAATCATTTTATATACAATGAAAGCGTCTTAATTTATTAAATTAAACAACCTCCAATTTGTATTTGGTATTTTTTTCTAAATTGGTAATAAATTTCTATTATAAAATGGCAACACCTAAAATTAAATGATAGGTTAAAAAATAAAAGTTTTTTCGTATATAAGCTCGTAGATTATAATTGTATGAGGTATGAACACATTCTAAATATGCTTTGTCCTCATTAAGGCTGCTATCACATTCTTTCGTACAACCGTATTCCGTGACTAAATCGCGTGCCACGTATGAAGATTTAATCTAATTATTGTAATGCAAAGCTCATGTTCTGTGATACGATATTTCCAGCTTTGTTTGTGTCATAAAATACAAAGAGAGAAGAAATATCGTTGTTATTGATACGAGAAAACTTATCTTGAGAGCTCGAGCATACTAGACGAAAACGCAGCGATTATTTTTAGTACTCATTAAAGCTATTTCATTTTTCCCGCGGTATCTCATTGAGATATCGTAATAAAAGTAATTTACGTGCTTCTTTAACATTTGATATAATAAAAATCATTAAAATGTTATTTCTTATCAAAACACATACACAGACATTTTTACTTTCGTTACGCAGGGATGGCAGCAAATATTCGATAACTTTCGTAATTTTAAAAGGCGATTGTCACGTAAAGTCTTTCAAACCCACCTCGACGGTTTGATATTATGAAACATTACTTAGGTTTAAGCACTCAGACCAAGAATTGTTTACAAACAGAAAAGTCCAAAAAAATCAGCGGTTTTCGCTGCAGGTCAGCAGAGCTAATGCGACTTCGATTTAACTACCTACATAATACAAATTTTACATTAAAATAATAGACTACTTATTAACTAAATAGGAGCAAGGCTCGCAGATCGCAATCCTAATAGTGAGATCAGAGAAAGAGTGGAATTGAATGAAAGTGTATAGGTAAAAGTGAGAAATTACATGCTCCAATGGTTCGGTCATGTGAAAAGAATGAAAGATGAAAAATTGACAAAACAGTCATACTGTGCGAATATGGATCGCTGTAGGTACCCGTGGAGATCTATGTTGACATTCTATGATTAAAAAACTCGTGTATTATTCGAGGATGGTCTCAACGCCGAAACCGACTCATTTAAATGCAAAGAGTCATTAATGTAAAGTAAGCTCTTGGCACTCGATATTCTCTGGCAACAGCGCAATGGATTTGGCGTGAGGATATGCACGCATGTGTGTAAATAGCTGTGAATCAGGTATAACGTTTAATTTTTTTATATATAAGTCCAATAAACGCAGCTGTGTATGACTAGACCCTTATAAATGTAGAACGCGAGTTGTTCCGACTTCAGTACTGCGATTATCTTTGCTCCGAGTGAGCACAGTTTCGTAAACAAAATCGTAACTTTTCGATTATACTTGTCTGTTTTGTTGTTTCACAAAACAAAGAAACTTGGCGCAGCAGTTAGGAAGTGTTCAAAACAATTTCAACGCTACCGGTCTTTTAACTGTTTTTCTAACTTTATTTAAGTCGTTGAGGAAAGATTATACAGACGGACGGAAAGACGATAAACTTTGTGACTATTTTGAATTATATAGTCCAAGTATTGTGTTATTTGGGTAAATATTATGTAACTGTTGTTGTTCTCTATCGCTGAACGGGATGGGAGCCTGTTTGGAAATAAGGGTCCATAGACTCTTCGCGCGTTATTCTGACTAAAACATAGATCTTAAACTCCGCCTGAATATAAACGTCTCTTCAGACAGATTTTAAATTTTACCCCCTTATTATGAGTATGTTTTTCACTCACTACTACAATGTTACATACGATATTGATAAGTGATGATATTGCTTACGTTGTAACTTATGAAAAATATATAGGTATATAGTAATATAGCTTTGAGCGTATTGCTCATATAGTATAATTTTAAAATAATAATAGTAGACGCCTAAAATGGTAGTGTTGGCAACCCTACTAAAGGATCTTTTGGTTAAAGGTGATTTTTAAGGGTTCTGCTCCTAAAGGGTAGAAACGGAATGCTATTACTAAGACTTCGCTGTCCGTCTGTCTGTCTGGCACCAGGACGTATCTCATGAACTGTGATAGCTAGACAATTGAAAATTTGAATAAATATTTCTGTTACCGCTACCACAAGACGTACTGAATGCAAAATAAAATTAATATTTCAAGGAGGCTCCCATTCAAGAAACGTGTTTTTTTGCCGTGTCCGACTCGCACTTGGCCTGTTTTTTTCTTTTAGTAAGTGTAACCCAATTCATGGTATCATGTTACGATTCGAATGAATATTCACATTACTTGAACTTTTTTTTATCATCGTATTAAACCAGAAAATATGACCACCATAAAACAATAAACGACTTGAGTATTGATTTTAGTGAAGACATCTTTCCGGCTGGGCTGTAAAAGATTTCGTCGCTTCCATTTTAATTTAAAAAGAAAGTAAATGTCAGTAGTTATAAAGAGAATAATTTAGGACTTTGACATTTGTTTGACCAGTAAGGCTGAATGTGGTGAACTGATATATATTTTCTTTTAAGATATTTTTATTCATAATAGGTAGGTATTTTTGTACAAACTTTGCCTTTGTGAAATAATAATACCGTTGTACATCTTGTTCACAAAATTTTAAAGAAATAATTAAATAATACTTATAATAAATTAATAAAGGCAAAACCTGCGTTTACAAATATTAGTACTAAGACATTAGTGCAGCGCTAGCTAACGTCGCATTTCAATTTTTTTTTGATTCTCTATTCAATCAATATCCTTCTTATTAGTATACTAATAATATATATATATATATATATATTAATACATAATCAAGCCCATCACCGAAGAGGTAGGTTACATTTGCACCCACGATTAGACCATGGTCTGAGGGCTTATGATGTGATAGATGGTAATAATTTAATTTAACAATTTTTCTTTAAGCCTCGTTGGCCTAGTGGTAAGCGCTTCAGGCTTACATTTCGGTAGTCCAGATTCGATCCCCTCCTCTAAGTGCTCTTACGGTGAGGTAAACATTGTGTGAAAACCCGGGTTTTGTGTACGATATGGCGACGGACTTGCCACCTGTGGCCTAATATCGCAGGCTAATCGTGAGTGCATATGTACCTCGGCCTACCCTTTCAAGGATGTGGGCGTAAACATCAAGACATTTCATCCACTAATTCCACTAAATTATTGATATAAATATAACTGTAATAAAAAGACATACTTCAGAGCCCTTAATATAAGAAATGTTCACATTTAAATATCCCTTCCTCGAAGTAATTAAAGATGAAACGCCATTTTCCATTGCTTCTTCCTCGAAATTAACTTGTTAAATACGCAAAAAATATGTTACGGCTTTTACTCACGCTCGTACAACTTTAGCCCTTAGCGGTCTAATAATAAGGGCTATGTAATCGTAAGGTAAAAGCATTAATTCCTACGTATTACCATACACACGCCCTAATGACAATGTGACGCTATCTTATACTCGTATCAGATGTACTATGCATAGAACTTTCTTGAAAAATACACGTGCTGCTAAAACCAGTTTAAAAATTAGGAGTTCCAAACCTATAGGGTAAAACTGGACCCCTATTACCGAGACTACGCTGTCCATCTGCCTGTTTATCACCAGGCTGTGTCTCATAAATAGTGATAGATAGTTGAAATTTTCACAGATGATGTGTTTCTGATACCTATAACAAATAAAAAAAGAATAAATAAATATTTAGAGGAACCTCCAATAATATAAGAAACATGGTTTTTGCCAATTAATAAAAAAAGTAAAAAATATATGTATACTTATGCACACAAGATTAGCCAACGATATTGATCCCAGGCAAAGTATACACAAATTGAACCAACTGCACTCGACCACAAAAATGATACTTATATATTGTATCGTAAAAAATATCGATATATTTCATCGTGTCAAGAGACACCACTATACGGATTACGGCGGGTTGGCATCACTATCTAATTCTACAATCTTTTTAAGTTATTTTTAGAAATACTTTTAAGTATTTTTAAGAAAATAGTGTCACAAGTAAGACGCAATATTTTACTATCTACATTACAGACTATGAAAATAATCGTACTATCGGAAGATCTCCACGATTTCCAACATTAAACATCTATTTCATTTTCATAAGACCGTCTATCTCGCTCACACAAGTCCGACTTGTTTTTTTGACTTATATACTTACTAGCTGTCCGCCCGCGGCTTCGCCCGCGTGAGTTATTTTAATAACGCAGACAACTTTCAAAGGGCAGACATTTTTCCGACTAATACTAATAATAATACTAATTGCGTATGTTTTTACGCAATTAGTATTATTATTAAATGTAGTCGGTTAAAAAGTAGCCTATGTCCGTCCTCAAGGTCCACTTTATCTCTGTACTAAATTTCATCAAAATCGGTTCAGTGGTTTAGGCGTGAAAACTTAACATACAGACAGACAGACAGACAGAGTAACTTTCGCATTTATAATATTAGTACGGATACAGAACTCGCAGAAAGAGGGGTTTACAAATCTAAAGCGAGATAGCAATGCAACGTATTGGGGACTGTAATCTCCAGATTGTACTATTAGTTTCAGGAATTAAACATAAATGATGAGAAAATTAATAACGAATTGTCGTCATAATGTTTTGATTAATTTTAATTAACATAACTTTTAATTGCCGACACTTAAGGTACCTGAAATACTTGATTTTATCCACTGATTACGTTTCCCGTAATTACTCGTATTATGACAAAATATTTTTACGACGCTGAGATTGTGGTATTTGCTTGATGAGTTCGCTGTATTAGAAAAAAAATTTCGTCACGATTTACACCATATCGGGCACAAGTCCAATCGCAGACAACGTTATGTTTTTAGGTAAACTGGAAAAAAATATAAAAACAAGTTGGCCTGCCCGGTAATCAGGACCTCGTGCGTCAAAGCCGGACACAGACTTCGGACTCGAACACAAAGGCGACTTATGTATATTGCAACAGGGGGGCTAGAACGTGCACTATCGTCTCGACGCGATCACGTCGTTTTGCGAGATAAGAAATGTCAAAGTCAAAAAACCTAGTACAAATTTTTGTCTTTGACATTTCTAATCGCGCAAAACGACGCGATCGCGTCGTGATGATAGTGTACGTTCTAACCCCAGGATTATAACTTGAATTTACGCATATATTATTTGTGTTCACGCCCATACTAGTATACCGCGAGGTATTTTTAAATGGGATGCGTAATTTTCTGAAAAATTAATTTGCTACATTAAAAAAAATATTTTAAAACTCTATGTTTTATAAAAATTTTCCACCACTTAATTTAAATATATTTTTTTATATAGTTTTTCTAATTTACATTATTGTGCAGATCTTTTTTAACTTATATTGGCCCACGTTGTAACGTGGCCATGTTGTAAGTATTATTGTAATAGCACTTAACAAATAAAAAGAAATATCGTCACGCTCGTATCCCCCAAAGAGTAAGCAGACTTATATATGCACCCACGATGAGCCGACTATATTAGGTCCCATCATGTCACTGAAAAAAACTCATAGATTAAGTTGCCCTACAAATGACCTCAAAGTGCATCGGCTCAACTTAATCACAAAATCAATAATAGGGTTTAAGTAAAATTTTAATAGATGTTTTTTGTTCTTATGACCGTTAGATAATTTTTGTCTATTGCTTCAGCCCACGTTTGGTGTAATGGAGCCAGAATCAGCCTTGTTGTTCGTGATACTCAGCCCGGTGGGTGGTTATTATAAATCTGGCGAAGACGGAGCTGTGTCCATATATGCTGACCCCAACGTAGTCCGCTCGTTCCCTGGTGGCGTTGGCAATAGGAAAGTGGGTTCTAACTACGGACCAACGATAGGTAAGTAAAAGAAAAAAATAAAACCGGCCAAATGCGAATCGAACTCGCACACAACGGGTTCCGCACCATTATCTGTAAAAACGACAAAAAATCACTTGTATTTTATGGAGCACCCTATTTATACTTATTTTATTCTACTGTTAAAAAAATTATATATTTGTAAGATATGTATGTATATTTATATTTGTATATATATTAGCGACAAAAAATGCACAAAAGACGAGCTCTATATACCGAGATTTTTTTCCAGCCAACCCAAAATTACATGATGCTGTGTTTGATAAACGGTAAATCGTGTACGGCAAAATAAAACATAAAAATAATATTAGTAACATTATTAGACATAAATGAACATACATATATACACACATACATAAAAAAGTTAAATGATAATAATTATTAATAAATAGATAAAAGTAAAATCAAAAATTTTGAAAAAACTCATGCCAGTTAAAATTTGATTTAATAAGGATATATTAGTCATCAACACTCTCTTTCAGTGCGCTTTTGTTTGAGACCCCAGTCGAGTATAATTGCAGATATTCGGTTATTCTTCCCCACAACTTTTAAACGGTTCAACTGATTTTCATGTCAGTCTAAGAACAATCGCAGATAAGTCACATTTTAAAAAAAAA
>DVZL01003074.1:0-14442 GCA_018236625.1 Lasaia peninsularis
CCCTCGCGCCCGCCCCACCACAAGTACCACACCGTGAGTTCCGTATATACACTACAGACATCACCTACTTTATACAATCATCGACGTATCGATATCTGCAAGTAAAAACATTGTAACTGAGCTTTAGTCGTTAATTATTTGAGATGACACTCTTAGAAAAATATGTGGATTTTTTTACATTAAAATTTACAGGTTGTAAAAACATGGTAAGTGAAAATGAACATTGCATTGCATTTAGCAAAATCGTCTACTTACATGCGATGTATTTAAAAGAAAATTATATTTCAGCCATATAATTATTTTATTGGACATTTGAATTACGTCATTTTATGAAGTGAATAATGATTAATTTCATTGTAACTATTTGTGAGTTTTTGAAATGCAAAAATTCATTTAATATGTACTTTTATGGCATTATATTAATACAATGGTTTAGATCTGACCATGTTTACTGAAATGTTCAAGATCAATTAACACTAGAACATATCCAAAATGAGTAAAAGGTCTTGTAATTTGCTTTTAACTTAATTACAATGTTTTTCTTGCATATATAATGATTATATTCATTTGATGAGCGGATCTTCGTCCTGTGGGATGAGCGGATTATGTTGGAGAATAATATTTATTGTGACACATTATTTTTTTCATACTTACATTAATTTTCAAAAAAAAAGACAACCTGCTAAAGTTCTCGGATCGAATGACTGCAAGTGGCCACGTTTGGAGCCAGTAGTAGATTTTAGAATTAAAGAAGCGTCACAAGCACTGCTTGTATGGTCTGTGAGAAATAAAATATTTTATAGTCAATTGTGACGTCGCGAATCTTTTATGACGAAAATATATCATCATTCTTAAGTTACTGATATATATCAGCAGTTCGGTAGTTACGGATTATTTAACAATTGCTGAATTTATATTATTTTTGTTGTTGTCTTTAAAAAAATATTTGGTAAGCACGTTTATGTGAGTATTGTGGAATGACGTTCTCAAAACAATAGTAGATGTCTTAACAGTCCGACCACAGGTAGCGGCGCACTTACGACATCTATGGTGTCTATAGGCCACGGTTGTCTCTTACCTTCGGGAGACCCGTAAAAAAAATGTTTGTGTATATATTCAAATACGTGGGTGTGTACACGATGCGCGTGTGTTGTCAGGCGCCGGCGTCCATGTCCCCCGCGCACGCGCACTACCGCGCCGCGCCCGCCTCCGAGAGCCTGCCCTCCAGCCAGGTCGGTCACACTACCCCCCCTACACCGCCCCCACAACCGCCCCACGCCTCCTCTTCTATCTTACTGCTTCTATGCCGTACCTATCAATACTCATATTTTACAATTATAATCAATTTTATAATATAGAAAAAAGCAAAACAAAGAGGCCCATATCGTGTGACAATAAATAGACATATGCTAGAGACAATTGAGAATATGTTCCGCCTCATAAGTAAATAAGGGTATCGGCTACCTAGCCTTTCAAACACCGATATTTTGACAAGAATAGGCAAGATTCTATACTAATATATACTTTTAAACACATAAAACTATATCAATAAATAAACAAAAATTAATTTGACCCCAAAGTAAGTTAAGTAAATTAAATGTTTCAGTTATGAGTGTTAGTAAACAAAATAAGTACACAGAAATAATTAAATAGAAATTAAAATAAATTGTATATATACTAACATATTAAAGTAAAAATTTCAAGTAAAATATGACTATTCATAGGTTGAACAAAAGAGCATTAAGATGATGCATCACCTGTGCTTACGCTTGCTTGTTCTCCTATTTGGAATATCATCAAGTAATGAACATGTTACATCTTATAAAAGATGTCCAGTTTTATTGATTACTAAATCATGAAAATTCCCTCTCTCCTTCTATTCCTTTGCATAATCGGCTTCGTATGCTGTGTCCATTTTTGAGCGTTTGTGTTTAACAAGTTACTTAGAGCTCAAAAATTTTGCTTGCTTACGATCTTCATTTTGGATTTTCTGACGTTTCTATCTAGCTTACCCTTAATGTAAAAATTATTTAGTCATCCTCAGCAGTAATTCAGCTTAATCCCACTTAGTAATCCGGTAACTCCGGCTAGATAAAATTGCACTCGTGTCTAAAACCAAATTTTAAGATGCGATAGAATAGAATAAACTTTACCACCTTAAAATATACTATTATATTCGTTGAGTTTAATAAGACAATGACGTCATCAACTTAATTTCCTATTTTCAAAATTTTGAAGGCGTGGCTTAATTGATGACGCCATCGTCTTAATGCAAACGTACTGTTACTTATATAACGAAGTACGAAGTAGTTAGTTTAGTTATCTGAATTAGCATAGATAAAATATCTTTGAGTTGATAAAATTTTTGGTGAAATTTGTATTAATATAAGGTTCCATACATATATTTATTTATTTAACAGTAGTCATTCTTTACTGTAATGGATAGAAACTTACCCATTTATATCTAGAGAATATCATAATCAAAAAATGACTAAACTTACAATATTTAATATACCACAAAGGCGGTATTTCTAAGTCACACAACCTTAGGCACAGTTTATGTATTTAAGGCAAAATGGCATTTTACAAAAGTAAAAATGACAATGTTCTTGGGATCCAATCTAAACAAATAATAAATTGTGTTCGTTTTTAATTAATGTTCATACTTTTGATGATAATTATTATTTGCGTAACAAAATATTTTATTTTATGTTAACAGTTATTGTGAAAATAATACTGTATTCAATTATTGCTTTGCAATCTCACTATAGTATTACAGTATTTGCATGAGAAAGTAGATAAAAAATTCAATATCATACGCAAGAGTTTTAGAACTAGATTATTTAAAACAGTGTTTTTCAATATTTTTTGCGACATGCCCCACCTTAACATTTCTAAAATTTTTATACCCTCATACTTAATGTACACTAAAAAATGTATTTGGCACCGATATGTTTTGGCAATTCATTTGGTAAATGGCAACCCTTCGGGTCGTGGGGCCCACGTTGGGAAAAAATCGATTTAGAATAATTTATAATATCAATTATTGTTATTTATAAGTTAAAACCTAATTAATATTAATGGGTAGCCAATGTGCTCTTATCGCTGTTAAGCATTCTTTTTGCAGCGACCGTTTCGTGGTCAGTGCATAAGTATGTATGGCTAAATGATCCAGTTCGAATAATCTTGTACTGGGTATTGAAAGCGTAGGCAAACAAACACACAAACACAACACAATTTTCTAAAAGAAGGTCGACAAATTACCTTCTCTTTTGTGCCTGTAATGAGTGAACGGCTGTGAATAAAATGTGAGCTGCGGTACTTTTTCGATATTATTGCCTTTCAATTTTGACAAAGCTCCTTATAAATGTTGTTAAATTAAAAAAAATGACTCCTGTGACGATAATTTCGTTTAACTTGTTTGGCTGTTGATAAGATTACTATTTGTTATTTATATCACTTACCACTACTCTACTTTAGTAAAATCAGCATTAAATTTGCCTTTTATAAATTTTAGTAAAAAAGTTTATTCCCTCTATTAGTAGTTTTATTCTGAGTCCTTTGGTTTTTGTTGTTTATTAATTTGTATCCAGAATCAAAGATAGTGTTCTCGAGAAAGGTTGTTGTATCCAGTTACAGCTGTGCGAGGAGGTGGGCGGCGTCGGCGTAGGGGTGGGCGTGGGTGGTGTGGGCGAAGGGGCGGAGTCTCCGGTGGGCGTGGGCGGCGCGCGGGCGCTGCGGCTGGAACGGGCCGCGCGCGCCATACACGCCGAGCGGGACCGCCTGCGACACCACTACCAGACGCCCTATGACTCGTGAGATAACATTTATTTATGAACATCCACCACCAGGCTCATGATTACCCTTAACATTATAGGACGAAGTATCATAGTCATCGATCAATAAAGTTTAACATGCCAGTGTCACCTCAACAGATTAGTATCTTTGTTATGAGTGAACGTCGTGTATTTTCAAACAAGCAACTTAGGGATCTTACTATATCGATCGTCTTCGGCTATCAAGGGAAAGGAACTTTTGTCAGTTGACATGTTGACGAGTTTTTTTTTGACGACATATATCTTATAATAAACATCAATCACCCGATGGAATGTAAAGAATTAATTCGAGAATTCAATCAATTCAAAAAAACCATCAAGTTACAAAGTAGGCAAAGGTGTTTCTCATCCACTTTCTACTAATGCTAAGGTTAAGAAAACCTATTCACGTTTTTCTTGAAAACATTGACACTAGTGGTTTGTAGTGGACATATAAATTTTGTCATTCAAAGTTAAGCTCCTATTCTAACATAGCAAAGCAAACAAGTTTTTAGCTTTATTTAAGGCGCTAAAAAAATATATTATTGTATTGTATACACCAATTCGCAAAGAAGGTTATCTATACATCTATACAAATAAATAAAATTGGAGTGTCTGTATGTAATATTAAAATGGCCGTTTTTACTAACATGCATATTATGTACGTTTACAACATATATATATTAGCAAAATAATATTTTTTAAATTTTTTGTCTATCTGTCTGATTGTCTGTTTATCTATTTGTTTCTAAACACCTGGACCAATTTTGTCTGGACTTTCATTCGCAGACAGCTGATTTAATTGTGAATGGCTTAGGCTAATTTTATTTTAGAAATGTAAATAATAAACTAATAACACGGACGAGTTCGTGTGCACAGCTGGTAGCATATAAACCCAAAAAAAGCGTGGGTAACGGTTAATTTAATAATGAACTATGGTTTAGTGAGAATCA
Source organism: Lasaia peninsularis (assembly GCA_018236625.1). Lineage (NCBI taxonomy): Eukaryota > Metazoa > Arthropoda > Insecta > Lepidoptera > Riodinidae > Lasaia > Lasaia peninsularis. Next base: position 4,769 of record DVZL01003074.1, read on the forward strand.
TAAGATTTGTTTTAATAATTTAAGATTTTAATGTAATATTATTGTAATTTCTTTCACGCCGCTCAGGACTTCGATAATGTCAGGCAGCCTCGCCAGATTCCCAATACACAGGTGTTCATCCGTACCTAACTTAACACCTAACTTAAGTGCCAACCTTACCAAGTCGATCCCCAAACGCAGCCAATCCGACAGCATGGCTAACGCCTGTTGCGATTGTTCAGAGAGCCAATTAGATTACACGCCACACAGAATATGTATAAAAAATAAACTACACGATATCCTAAATACATATCTCCTATTCCATCCTTTCCCATCCGAAAGTTATATATGATTTTTCACAAACAATTATGTATTTATTTAATAAATTTACGCGTATGGAATTACTAAGGATTTTTATTTATTAAGGATGTTAACTGGAGTTTTGAGGATGTTTATGAAATGGTATGTTCAGTTTAAATACATTTGTAGATGTAGAACTCGCTATTTGTCCATAGTGATTCCATTACAAGCATACATTACAAACATAATACGGCTAGACCAAGTGTATCATGTAATATAATAAAAAATCCTCATTTCATTTTCAAACACAACATGTCCTTGATATGAAATATATTGAAATATATTTCTGAACGTGTAAGACTAAATTCAAAGTCAGGTTGCCAACATAAAAAATAATTGGTGTATTTAAAAATCCAGAGCTAGGTATATATAGGTAAATAAATTTTTGGCAGTGTATAAATAAATAAACATGTACATATGAACGTTAACTTGCACTTGCAATAGTAATTTATACAATCTAATGTGATAATAGACGTAGAAATATTTTTTTCTCAGTAATACAGAAACGCTTACAAAATAAAGTTATCAGTGAATAAAATATGTTGCAGTGTAGAGACAGATAAAAGACTTTTCTATCTTAACAAATAATGTATACTATAAAAAATACATCATACTAGGTTTAGAATAAGATTACTTCGATTTGGATTGCAGACTGAAAAAAACTTTCTTTGAACCCATTACCATTTAAATAGAATTGTTGTAAAAATGCATTCACCATGGACATTCAACATAATTACATCAATGTTCCGATTAGCTAATGTCATAATGCATTCAAGCTATTTTTCAATATTTAAGTTTTTTATGTGTGATAAGACTACAAAACAGATCATCAGAAAAATAAAAAAAAATATCTGGATAGTTCAATTATTTGGTAAAGATTTCAAATCACTGTGAATTATAGTAAAAATATTTTATTTGGGTATTCAATATTAACATTTGAATGTGATAAAACTCTATCTTTTTGACGTCACAGAACCCTAGTGCAGTTAATCGTTTTTTGTGCCTCCATTACAACGATCGTTGCTATACAAGATCTCGAGATATCTGTGGCATGTTCCACTAATAATGTGGTTGTATTGTGGCAGCTCGAGCCAGGAGTCGCTGGGCGGTGGAGTGGGCGGGGCCGGTGGGGCGAGCGGCGCGTGGGGCGGAGGCGCGTCCCCCGGGCTGCCGCGGGGGGTGGCGGCCGCCGCCTCCGCCGTCTCCATCGCCTCCATGCACCAGCAGAAGAAGAGGGGGATCAAGAGCTCACTCGGAAGGTTCTTTAGTAAAAAGGATAAAGCTGGCATGCCGGTGAGTTTTTTTTATTAATAAACTTTGAAGAGTTGTTTAAATTTTGTGTCAATAGTTCAATTTCATAGTCACTTATGTCTTACTATTATACTAGTCCCCCTCTAGGATTTAAAGTAATTTTAATTCACAACTTACTTTACTCAATGATTAATGTATTAAACAAACAATATTGCGTTACATTTTTAAAAGTAAATTTGAGTTTTTACGATGAGCAGACGACATCTGAATTAGATAACTCGATATCTTGACTGATAAAATCACATGCACTACATCAAGTTTACCAAGTGCAGCCACGTGCATCAAGTTTGTTATAGATGAATATTGTTATTATTGTGTTGTGCAGCAGCTGCAGCAGGGCGGGCGGTCGCTGTCGTCGGCGTCGTCGCTGGGGCTGTCGGGGCTGGCCGACGACGACGCGCCGCCCCACGCGCATCTGCAGCACCAGGACTACGCGCGCACCAAGACCAAGTTATTACACATATTTTTAATACCAAATTAGTTAACGTGGAAATCGAAACTAAATGACGGACTTTAGTACACGTTAATTTGACATAGGCCATTTTGTCTTGTCTTAATACTTCTCTTTCGTCGTCCATTGCTACAACGATGACACGATCATTTTAAAGCTCCTATGAAAAGTCAACCGATAATTTTACGCACCATAATGGTTTTATAAGTTTACATAACTTATGCAATGGGAGTTTTACTCAAACAAACCTGAATTCAAGTAAAAATTCAAAAAATTTGAAATTTCATTCAAGTAACCGAATGTAGTTTAAGCAATTTCCTGTTATAAAAATAGGTACTATTTCCAATTATCCCCGAAGCGACAGGCAGAGGTGTGTTAGTATGTCCACGACTCGTGAGTCCAGTAGATATACTAAAACTCCCACGATTAGCTAAGGTACTAGGGCCCATGCCGCCGTAGTAATCGAGAGGGCAGTAAGACAAAGATGGCCGTTTTTTTGTTACTGTTGATTCGGAATGGACGTCAAACGAGCTTTCTTTCTATCCAGGTGTCAAAAATATACGTAAATTAGAAATGCATTTTCTTGTTTGACAAAGAGCAGTAAAAACAGTAAATTTTCACGAAACCACTTTTATTGACTTACTACTGTATCGATTACCAAGGCAGATTTTAGTACTGTAGTTTATAGTGCTACCGACTAAGTTGTATAGATGTCGTGATTCGCAATTTCATAAGGCCTAGGCCTATCTAGATTAAGTTTTTACCCCACAAAACCTCTAGGTACCAATTTTCAGCAAAATCGTTAGAGCTGTTTCCGAGATCGCCGGTAAAAATAAGTAAATCTACCTACGAGAATAATTGTTCGTATAAAATTAATTACATGCCTTGATACCAAGAATCCTTGAAAATCTGAAAGAAATAGTCGTAGTATTTTAAATATACTTGTTCTAAAATTACATACATATCTTCACGCCAAGTCACTTGCAAGGTTGGCAGAGAGTATCGAGTGCCAAGTGTCAAGATTCCTAAACTTGCCAGGCTTCCTCCACATTTATAACTTCATACGATAACGCCGGTTTCGAAGACTTGACACCACCCTCGGATAATATACGACCCATTTGAGCATGGAATGTATTGTTAGGGCTCCCCGGGTACCTAAAGCCTACATACCTACTGTAGGTAATATTACCATAATATAGGTACCTATAGTATATTTAATGTGAACTCAAATTTCCTCAAGCGCATGCATGGTATGAGAGGTATTAGACCGTTTCGTAGGTCTGGTTACCGCGAGGCTCGGGTTCCATTCCCGTCGGGGATAAACATTTGTGTGATGAACATAGATGTTAGTATTTCCGGGTCTGAGTGTTTATTAAATTTATTTTTGTATATATTTAAGTATTTCTATGTATTAGTATCGTTGTCTAACACCCATAACACAAGCACAATATAATTTGCTTACTTTGGGGTTCGATCAATTCGTGTAATTTGTCCAGTAATATTGATTGAATACTTTACGGAATGACTGCTATGGAACCTCTTCGACTCCGGCGAAGTCCGTTGACGTTGAGGATATTTATATTCCACGTCGGTCACTCGCTCGTCCGTCTTCACTCGTACAATAAAATATAAAGGAGGAATGCTTACATTTCTTTTCCACACTGAGCCACCGTACGAACGTTTCCGCTCTCGTCAACACAAGTAAAACACCAAACACATCGGAGCCCGTTACAGCCACAAACTCCCTGTGGAATCCCAAAGCTTCGTCCACGGCGTGGGCGAACGCCGCGTCCACGTCGACTATTTCACCTTTGGCGCCTTGGGTTTGATACATCGCAAGTACTGTGTGCAGTCTCTCTCCTGCCAAAGCTATTAGACTGCAATTGAATTTGTCCTGAAAGTATTTTTATTACGAAACTTAGAACTTAGTACCGCCCGTCGTTGATAAAAGATAAAAGTGTTTTTTTTCAATGTTCCTTGAAATTTTCTTTTAAATAGACACAATCTTGCGAAGCCGAGCAGTAACATAGATAACTAGCTGCGCCCGCGTCATCGTCCGCGTTTTTATTTAATTCTTTTTATTCTACAGATTTCTAAAAAAATCCTCAAATAAAAGTAGGTTCCTTATTAAGTCAGCTGTCTGCCAGTGAAAGTATAAAATATATTTCTTCAGTCTCTTCAGTCGTTGAAGAGACAGACAGACAAAAATTCTAAAAAAAATACTATTTCGGTATAATACGTACCTTGTTTGTAAAGATACATATGCATTTAGTAAAGAGTTTATTTTAATTTAATATTACATATATACAGACACTCCAATAATATTAATTTAATAGATTAAAATTTAATATCAAATCTAAAAATAAATGGAGCTATGCATTTTTACATCGCGTCTCAATTGACTCGGCCTTAATATATCGATACTGGAAATATGAAAGGGCGTAAGGAACAAAACCTTGAAAATGTTATATATACCATAAGATTCAGAATTTTGAGCTCTATCGCATGTGTATTCGCAATAGCGATATCTAAAAAAATGCCCGTTACGCCCCAATTTTTTAGCTATAAAACGTCTAACTGATAAAAAAATGTACGTATAGTACAAAACATATTTCTAATTAAGAAAAAAAATGTCGTAACGTACTTTTATTCAGCAACAAGTCCCTTACGCCGTAAAACAAAAACAGAGTTATGTGAGTGATATAAGTGATTGCTTATCATAATCAAAAAAATATATATACAATTCAGATAAATTACCTTTTAAAAGGACACATGATTTCTGTTGACAGCGTTTATGCTTTAATAGAGAGAGATTTTAATAAAAACATTGTTTGGGCTCCGTCTCAATATGGCCAGGATTCATGGAAACCTCCAGAAAGACAATATTTCACTACTAGGTATCGATTTTAGAATTTTTGATTTTAGAACACATATAGAACACATATGTGTCTTTTTATGGTGTGCACGCCCCTGATATAGACGCTAATTTCCCCTTGCAATCAAGATAGATGACATCATGACAGATCATATTGTAACGTGTCACTTATGCTGTCATGTTTGTGATATCATGCAACACGTCTAATATTTTTAAGCCATGATGCTAATAGCTATCTGGAACCCGATGCTGAAGTTTATCTAAATATTGTCAGCGAACTATATTTTTATTGAGAATCACAATAGAAATATAGTTCGCTGGTATATTGTACATGTTATCTATACAAATATATAATTTTTTTAATAAGTGCACAAGATAACTACATTGGTATATCAAAACAGAATTTTGTTTTAGAAACGTATAAAAAACGGGGACGAAGTCACGGGCACTACTAGTGTAAACCTTCATCCTGAATCACTATTATTTACTGAAAACCGCATCATAATCCGTTCGGTAGTTTTAAAGATCACGCAGCAGGAAGCGACTTTGTTATAAACTAAGTAGTACCTATGCAGTGATATTGACTAGGAGGATTTTTTTACTAATATGAATATAATTAAAGTAAACATAAAAGTTACAAATACAAAGCAAATAATACGGAAATATTTTAATATAATTTAAAATATTGTCAAATAATAAATAAATTTACACAATTTACCGAATTGGTCTAAAATACAAAGTAAGTATATACAACAATACGGATGACAGTCAACGATGCCGGTACATAGAAATACTAAAATAAATTTAAGTACCTGGATGACTGAACTTTGCTCGGTGTTTTGTTAGTAAATCACATTTTTTTTAGAATTGTATTTGACAAAATTTACAATGTTTTTCTTGTTTCTGTAAGGCTTCCAGGAACAGTTTTCTCACAAAAAGAAGTAACTCAAAAATAAAAAGAAAGTACCGAACTGGGTTTTGAACCCGGGTTTCCGCGTAATAAGGCGACCGACTTCCTAACTGAGCTATTCTAATTTTAAAGATAATGACGCAATTTGGTTTTGTATTGTAATGATATAGGTTTTTATTCGATGAAAACACGATTAATATAAGAAACCTGAAAATAAAACCTAGCTAGATCGATTTATCGCCCCCGAAACCCTCTATATACAAAATTTCAAGTAAATCGTTAAAACCGTTCGAAATCGCAGATATATATACAAGAATCCTTCTATATACTTCCTTACCTGACGGGAATCGAATCTAAACCTCGCCGTCCACCAATGCAAGCAATAAAATTTACGCTAACACCTCCAACGAAGCGAACCAATTAAACACTATTACCAAAAATTATTTCAAAACATACTAAATTTCAAAACAAGAAAATATAATGAAGTTATTATAAAATGTATGAGATTTTGTACAAGCAGTGTAATCTTCGTGTTAAATATTTTACATTCACTGAGCTCACTCGTTCCGCATAACTTCATTAGAAACCAGTACGCCCGAGGAGCCGTCTCGTTGCTTGGTAGCCAGATTGATAGGTTGCCTGATCTAAATATTGGTTCGCGTGTTCCTATGTAACATATTCGACCAGTCCACCTCGTTAACATATCTGAACGCACGCTGGCTATAATTCATATTAGATAAGATTTATTACAATTCCGTCTGAACTTTCATATGTTATACAAAAATGTCATGTTATTTAGCTTACAATGTATGTGTGAAATCTTGAAATTCAGTCTTCAAGTAGATATTCAATTTGATTGAGCTGAAGTTTTGGGAACACGTTTGGATGACAATAAGTAAGCTGTATGTCATTCTAAATCCAAGATGGCGGAACATCCAAGATGGCGGATTAATCATTTTTAAAATTTGATGTAGTCGAAGCGGTTGTGTCCCAATCATACTAACAAGAGAGTTCATTTGCTAAGATAGTATCGGTACATGTGACTACAATAGTGGCAGACGCATGTCGCTCACTACCCCTTTGTCTATGTCGCGGCATCTTTTGTTAACAAAGGGACCGCGCGCATAGTACGTCCGTCACTATTGTGTATACCAACTCTATCTAAACGAATAGACTTTAAGGGAAACCGTATCTAAGCGAATCAATATTCATTGATTAATACGAAAATAAGTATATTATCTCTGGACAAATTACACCAATTGATCTAACCCCAAAGTAGACAAACGATATGCTTCTGTAATGGGTATTAGTCAACGATATTAAAACATACCAAAATAATTAAATAAAAACCCAGACCTGGAAATACAGACATAATGCCTGCCCCCGTCGGGAACCGAACCCGAGCCTCGCAGTTGGTCGGTTGTGTTAGTCGTGTGCGCTTACCCCTCGACCAACGAGGCGGTCTAATGATGATGACGGTATGATGATATAATGTATACCTAATTGAACCTGACTGTGCCAGTAGAATAATCACATACTAAGCAAGTAGACCTGATTCACTGGGTTCCGCACGTTTCTACTTCACAAAAAACGAGACGAGGTTTTTATCATTATAATAGTAGTCTAATTAGTTTTAATACTTTGTTCGTCACATACACACAGACAGTTGGACGTATAGAGATACAAACATCCGCACGCACACATCCACGGTATATGAGCGGATATCCAATAGTAATAAATATGGCGGGCCGGCGCACGCGCACACGCAGGAAAGTTAGTAATTATCTTAGGTATTTATAGTAGCTATGCCTGCGAATTTGTTCGCGTTATGATTTCCTTATTTTATTATATACATTTCTAAAATAAAAAAGCCTAAGTCGTTCCTTATTATATCAGCTGTCTATCAGTGAAAGTCCCGTCAAAATCGGTACGTCACGTACGTAATTAAGCCGTTTCAGAGGAAGTCGCAGATCGTCTAAAAAATAGAATTGGAGTGTCTGTATGTAATATCAGAATAACCGCTTTTTACTGAATGCCTATGTTTACAAGATATATGTACCAAACCAATATTTTTTCCAATTTTTCTCTGTCTGTCTGATTGAACCCGCTAATCTCTGAAACGGCTACACAGATTTTGACAGGACTTTCACTGGCAGACAGCTAATCTAATAAGTAACGGCTTAAGTTACTTTTATTTTAGGAATGTATAAAATAAATAGTACATAATATAAAATAAAGTCGCTTCTCGCTGTATGTATCTATATATGCTTAGATCTTCAAAACTACGCAACGGATATTGATGCGATTTTTATATGGTGCGGATACATAAGGTGATTTAAGAGAAAGGTTTATAATATGTATATAATTTACAAAGTAACGGCACATCACAAGTATTAGGGATTTTCAGTATATTCCAATTATGAAGCCCCGTAAATGAGACTAAAAGTGCTATCTGATGATTGAACTCCGAATAACTAACTGTAGCGAATACGTAATAGTGCTAACTCTTTCTAAACTGGTCAACATCAAAACATTTCGGCTTTGAGAGAGTGAGAGACGTCTCTATGAAATGTTTAATATTGCAGACAGGTCGTTGTTAGTAGTGCAATCTGCAAATAATACCTTTAGCTTTATGGTTCTGTACCAATTGCTGTCACTCGTAACAACTAGTCATTGAGCTTCAAGATCAATAGGTATTGTTAGGACATACTAGCACGTAACGTCCGCAGTTTGATTACGTGGTGGCTTTGTTGTTTGTTTCGTATACTAGGGTTATTTGTCGTAGCTTATTCATCGCCTCTATAGTGTAACGGTACGGTTGTTGCCCATTAAGACCGTTAGCCGCATAGGGTCCCGGGTTCAATTCCCAGGTCGGACAACTTTTCTGAAATGTTTTTCAGATTATTCTGAGTAAGCATTACTAGGATTGGAATGTGCCTGAAGTGGCAATAGGCTTACCTATTAATGGGCCCCTAGTACCTTGACTAATCGTGGGTGCTTTATTATATCTACTGGACTTACGAGTCGTGGATATACCTATCCACCTCTGCCTACCACTTCGGGGATAATAGGCGTGAAGATATTACTACTTTATTTCAAACTCCGTCACCCTCATATCCGTGAAAGGGTAGGAGGTTAGTACATACTTATGCACCCACAATTATTGAAGAAGTTGCCCTAATTGGGAAATAAACCAGGTATATTGCTCGTCAAAGTGGACACCGAGCGACCACAGAGGCGAGAAGCGAGTTATTAACAATTAATATAATTTTGAAAACATATTACTTATTTAAATTTTTGTGCTGGAAAAGTACTAAAAAAATAATTAATACGAATTACAATAGAATTAATATTAATTAATTTTTAAAGAGAAATCTAAGTTATTCGCTTTTTCTTTCTTCTAAAGATTGCCCTTAGAACCGGTTGTTAGAAAATTTAATAATCAATTTTGACGAGCTATCACCACTTGAACAAATTATCCTTCGTCCTAGACTACTTCCGTTTCTGTATCAGATTATATGCAGTCGGCTACCTAGGGTCTCAATTTGACAAGGACTCTAGATATGACATCTGCAATCTAGAAACGGAAACCAGGCTTCTAGATTAAATTTTGAAACAATTATTTTGTTTTATTAAATAACTGCGTATTGGATTTTTTTCGTTACATGTAACACTTTTAAAAGTTTTTATTTGAATTATAATGTATATATGCAACTAGCGGACGCCCGCGGCTTCGCCCGCGTGGATATCGGTTACCGCTGCAAAAAGCCTACTCAAGAAAGACATGG
>DVZL01003075.1:0-14441 GCA_018236625.1 Lasaia peninsularis
ATATGTTCGTTATTATTCATAGGTGTATTATGAGGTTGGCATATACACAATAGTGTATAAAACCTCTATAAATAATAGATTAAAAAAAAAACAAATGCTAAAAAAAAAATATTCAAATGAGACTTCCTTACAAAAATCGTGTTTTTTTGTAAGGAGGTCGTTTTTAAAAATAGTACGGAAGGAACCCTTTATGCGCGAGTCCGACTCGCACTTGGCTGGTTCTATTCACCAATCATCCTGTATAAGCCGTGATGCCAATGGCATCCGAACGGCCATAAATATGATTAAGAAAGTTTTTTAATCAATAAAAAGAATAAAATAACGAGGGAGCAGCTTCCTGGTTTAGCTTTTTTCGGCTTTTTTCTCATTACGACGCCGCGGCCTCGCTTCCTCTTACGTCATACTTATAATCATTTATCGTTTGATGGCGGCGGCCGGCGTTGGCTGCCTTATTTCTCAAGGAAATTGAAAAAGTTGGCTTGATCGTTGACTGGAAAACGCTGTACATACACTAGAAAGGCGTCTTAGCTGGACAAATTTAATTCAATAGCAATTTCATGATGCTACCTCGGATGAAGTTTTATTTATTCATAAACTATCGTTTTACTATATCTTTTTTAGGGTTCCGTACCTTCGCTGTCCTTCTGTCTGTCACTGTACTGTACTGATACAACCTGTATCTCATGAACCGTGATAGCTAGTGTGTTGAAATTTTCACTATAACAAATACTAAAAGCAGATTAAAATAAATATACAAAGGCTGCTCCCATGCAACAAACGTGTTCTTTACAGTTTTTATAGGTTTTGTAGGTGATAATTAGACAGTTAAAGTTTTCACAGATGATGTATTTCTGTTGCCAGTATTTTCAACATGGCTGACCTCAATTTTATGAAAATTTAATAAATCACCAGAATGTCAAAGAATCACAAGTGTTAATAAAAGTGACCAAAATATAAGTGTATGCTTATATTAAGGGTATCAGTGATGCTTATTCACAATAATCACTTAAACCTAGAAACGCAGATCTATGTTTATCATACAAGTTTTTACCCCTGTCGCGAATGTTACATTAGCCTTTTTTATGGGATAAAACAACGAACAGGCACACGGTTCTCCTGACGGTAAGAGACAACTGAGGCCTATAGACACCATAGATGTTGTAGGTGCGCCGCTGCCCTGTGGTCGGGCTGTTAGACCTTTTGTGTGAAGTCTACCGAATAGCCCGACCACAGAGAATAACGCATATACAACATCTATGGTATATATAGGCCACCGCTCTCTCCTACGATCAGGAGAACTATATGCTTGTTCACTGTCTTATCAGTTTTTCTGAAACTCCGGGTTTAATTAACCCTATTTTGACTCAACCTAAAACCTTTTTATCTTTGTTTCTAGAAACTTCATATGCTGTCACCGCCGGCATTTACAGTCGAGCGTCTCATGAGCAGTGAATGTGGTAGCAGACTATGTTTGTGGGGGTCGAGGGGAGTCACCATCGTGGAATTGCCGTCTCGGTGGGGAAGAGGGGGGCTCTTCGAGTCGGGCAATCCAACTATATTGTGCAAGTAAGTGATCTGCAATAGGAATCTTTATATTTACCTAAGTACACATTTAATAAAAGTTGCATTGAAGTGTACACCAGCTCGCACTCTCGCACCACGCTACGTAATTGGCGTGAAAATATGCAATTGTATATATACATTATTATATAAATATGTATATTTTGTCTGTATGTTGGTATGATTAAATACGTTTGTTACGCTCGAGTATAGAGTATAGTCAGGAGTCTCCGATACCGGCGTATTTGTATGAAGATAGTAATGAATATAGATAAAGCTAGCCACGTGTGCAGAAATTGTGACATTTGACACTCTGCTTACCACGCAAGAGACTTTGCGTGAAGGCACGTAAGGAAATATTAAAAATCCATGCTACGTGTGTCTTAAAACACTGTCGTGTCCGTATATACGCCGCACTACAATAATTTGATGCCTATATAAAAGCGGGGTCGTTATGTTTATGACATATTAAATTTTGGCAAAATGCCTTAAATAAAGCTGAAAGGTTGGCTCAACCGCATTTACTAAACTAAACACCTGAAATCTAATAACGGCTGATAAGTTCCCAAGAATGGTGGCACGTAAGCATCGTGTATTTTCTACTATCACGGTAAATTTTGTTACCTATTAAGCTCCTCGAAGCGGCCATAATGTTAGCCTGAGGCAACGATTAAGTCAAAGATTATGATTATTTAGAGAATGCAAAACGTAGACGGGGCGTGGTGTACTTTGTTTTTAAGTTTTTTCCAAGGTTTCATACACAACGGGAACGGAACTCTATTACTAAAACGCCGCTCTCTGTCTGTCTATTACTAGGTTATCGAGATCTCATGAACCGTAATAGCTAGAAAGTTGAAATGTTAAAATCAAAATTTCAAATAGATACATCTCTTAAGCTTATTGTGCAATTTATTAGTTAATTCACTTAGGCCTTACAATCGAGACATTTTTTGGACATTAATTTTCGACCAAGGCTACTCAGATTGTATTACTCTTAAAAGTATTTATGCCATCATCATCATTAACCTATCTTAGTCTGCTACTGGACGTAGGCCTCCCCCAGAATGCGCCACCAGACCCGGTCTCCCGTTTTCAACATCCAGTCACTACCAACTACCCTCTTTAAGTCGTCGGTCTACGCTCCGCTTACCGAGTCGCGGTCTCCATTCAAGAACCCGTCTACTCCACCGACACCGACCATCGTTTCTGCCCGTCTACTATCACTTCAGCTCGCTTCATGTTTGGACTACATCAGTCTGTCTGATAATCTCGCTCCGGACTTTCTTCGGAAGCGAGATGTTGCCTTTCCATAGCCCGCTGAGTGTCATACCCGTACCGTATGTCAAATCTATTTCTTTGATAAAAAGAACATACACAGAAACACACACGTTTGCGTTTATAACAGAAGAGATTTTTTTCCCAAATTGGCCGTAGGTATAAACTACACTTTGAAGCGTCTGTCACTTCCCTTATCTACGGCTTTTGCGCGCTCGAGTCACCACTCTTTTGTACATGTTATTAGGCGGCTATATCTTGAGATTTGCATATTTTGGCAGTAAAATTAATTCGAAGATTTGCCCGCATCCACCATCTAGACGGGGGCGCCTTTGGGGTGGAGTGCTTTGGATTTGTGCATTCGAATTGAGTTTAACCAATACAGATTAGCCTTTTACGGATCCAACTTCGTCACAATTAAATTTATTCTGATCATGAAGCTTCGAGTTGCCAGGCTCGAGTGGTATATTAATATCCAGCGGTCTATAATATAGCTTCTTTTGTTTTGTTTCTTTCGTATATGTTATGTATATATAATTTGATTTTCGTGGTGAGCATTATTCTTGTTTAAAATAAAAAAAGGATAAGCTCCCTGAGTTTTCTTTACCGGATCCACTCGGAGTGGCCTCGCCCTGATTCGACGGTAAATTTTAGAGTTTTAAAAAAATATTATTCCGGAAATATTTTTATTATTATTGTATAGTAAAACCGATGGGCTAAACAAAATGCCTTTGTCCAAAGGGAGCCTTTGGCTAGGTTTTCGCAATTCTATTTTTTTTTTTTATGAAATAAAGAAGCGAACAAGTACACGGCTCTCTTCATGGTAAGAGACAACCGTAGCCTATAGACACCATAGTTGTTGTAGGTGCGCCGCTGTCCTGTGGCCAAGGTGTTATGCCTGGTCTGCAAATCTACCGGCTACCCTACACTCCGGACCGGAACACCACATTGTCATTATGGCGGCAGGAGTAGGTAAGGCGGTGGATCCCTACCCGGGCGAGTTGCTGCACAGTACTCTATCACCAGTGGTCTTGTTGGAGATGACCTTGATTACCTGTGCTCGCTTCTTACGAACTGCCTGGTAGAAAGCCAATGAGTTTTTCTATTTTATGTATATTTACTGAGTACTCTTATAGTAGGGACTACTCATAGATTAAACATCTCGTGTACTGCGACCTAATCTAGTATTGGACCTAGTTTCGTACACATTACCTAAATTTGATAACCCCACGTAAGCCGTAAGTTTCTCGAATAATACAAAATTATTATTTCTAGATTATATTTTGTATATGATTTCAGCATTACCTTGAAAGGGAGCCAACCGTTGATGTTGATTATCTGAGCTTTAAGTTTTAGACTTAATACTCGAAGATAACCAGACGAAGAGAATTAGCATAGAATCCTTTCTACTAATATGTGTTATAAACATTAAATCAAATACAGATATAGGTGTTCTTACATGTGACGATACGACACGATTTATCGCCGACGAAACAGACAAACATTCCGGTAAAAAGTGAACGAGATGGTGATCTATCAAGTAGGATAATAAAAAAATTCTTAGACCTCTGATACTACGACTTATTTTTAATTTTTACATTATTGGAAACAGGCGACTCTTTCCGCTCATGATAATGGTAGCCAAAAATAAAAAAAACATACAACTACTCATTATACTCTTATAAGATTTAAGCTAAAACGATCCTTTTTTAGGGCTCTGTACCCAATGGGTAAAAACGGAACCCTCTAGATCACTAAGATTTCGCTGTCCGTCTGGCTGTCGGTGTCGCCAGGCTGTATCTCATGAACCGTAATATTCAGACAATTGAAATTTTCACAGATGATGCATTTCTGTTGCCGCTATAACAACAAATACTAAAAACAAAATGAATTAAGTATGAAGAGGGCACTTCCATATAACCCTTCGTGTGAGTTCAACTCGCACTTGGCTGGTTTTGTTAATTCTAAATTTGCATGCTTGAAAGTATATATTTATGCAAAAATTAAAGGACTAATTGTTATTAACTTGAACTCTCAAGAAGGACTAATACTGGTGGTACTCGCTCGGGTAGGGATCCACCGCCCTACCTATTCCAGCCGGCATAATGACATTGTCGTGTTCCGGTCCGGAGGGTAGGGTAGCCGGTAAATAAAACAATCCGACCACAGAGCAGCGGCGCACCTACAACATCTATGGTGTCTATAGGCCAAGGTTGTCTCTTACCATCAGAAAACCCATGTGCCTGTTCGCTGTCTTATCTTATTAAGGACAAAAGCTACTTTTTGTCCTGATATCTATAGGGATTCCAAAGAAATAGACATTGTTAGTCATTTAGAAATAATACTGTTTACAGCTATTCTATATACAAAAATATCCTCTAACAAAATTAATTTGTATACGATTTGTCGTAGCGTGTAATAAAACAGTATTATGATAATGGTTGTTAAACCGCTCACAACATCGCATCTCTCGTTAGAAATAATCCTAACAACTAATATTAGCAATAAACAGCCCCTTTCTTCTAATTATGCTAAGATGTTTCAGCCAAAGTTATCCGTCTGCAACGGGGATTTTAGTGCCCTAAGTTTATAGAGTTGGCTCTACGATTCAAAAACATAGAAGCTCAAATATCAACAGTATGTTTGGACGCAGTAAAATTGCGAAAAACCGACTTAAATTTTTATTATTATAATGATATGTCGTCCCGTAGTAAATGACTTTTTTTTGTTTATATTTTATAGTTATTTATTTTAGACCACCTCAAAATCTCACAAAATGTAACATCATAATCCATTGAGAGTTTATAGAGTTATCGCGAAATAAACAAACAAAAATCCGATCAAGTGCGAGTCGGACTCGTGCACGAAGGGTTCCTTACATTACCTATAAAAAATATCAAAAATAACGTTTGTTATATCATTATTTCACAAAATTTTTGTATTACATGTTGTAGCGGCAACAGAAATCTGTGAAAATGTGAGCTTTCTCGCTATCACGGTTCATGGGATACAGTCCGGTGACAGCCAGAGAGACGGACGAACAACGAAGACTTAGTAATAGGCTTCCGTTTTTATCCATGGGTACTGAACCCTAAAAAGTCATAAAACATGCAAACGAATTGAGAACCTCCTTCATTTTGAAGACAATAACAAGCATCACTACAAGAAGCCTTGACTAATTTTTTTTCCGTTATAATACAAGCTGTTTCCCGCGATCTTGCCTGGGTTATACCAAAAAACAAACTATTACTAGGTAGTAGAGTCTTGCAACGACTCGCCCGGTTTGGTACCACCGCCTTACCTATTCCTGCCACAATAGCGGCAGTGCTCGCCATTGTCGTGTTCTGGTTTGGAGGGTAGGGTAACCAGTAAACTTACTCACGCAAGAGGCTTACCATCCCAGTCTCAGGTTGGCAACGCACCATTGCCACCTTTGGTGTCAATAGGCGAAGTGTATTTTTTACCATCATTCGAAAATTCGTCTGCTTGTTTGCCTTCCAATATCATAAAAAAAACTTCGTGATGCCGACGTCGAAGGAGTAGGCCGAGGTGGTACACACTTATGCACCCACGATTAGCTGACAATTAACATTATGTGACACGTGGCAAATCCATTGTCACATCGGGCACATATCCAATTCCGGGCAATGCTGTTTCTCAGCTAAACTGAAAAAACTCAAAGAACAATTTGCCATATCCGGAAATTGAATCTGAAACTTAGTGCGTCAGTCTGACACCAACTCCATTCACACAGAATCACACAGCAATGAATGAATCAAAATATATTTGAATATATATTTGTTATTAGAACATCCTTCAAAGTCCCAACCAATCAAAAAGACATGTGGCACAAGGGTGGTTTACAATCCTGAATACGAAAAGCGCTACTTTATATCCGAAAAACTCAACGTTCCCTTTGACAACGTGTTCCCAGGACCCAGAGCAGATCATTTGTTATTGTAGCGGCAATAGAAATACATTATCTGTGAAAATTTCAACTTTTGATACAGTGACACTGATTACAGATGGACAGACAGACAGATGGGAAACGGAGTCTTAGTAATAGGGTTTCATTTTTACCCTTTAGATACGAAACCCTAAGTACAGAGATATTCGTATCTTTTTAAGAGTGATCTAGCATTTCTACATCTTTAATCAATCAATTATAATATAAATATACACACAATATTATACTTGTGATATTTTTCAAAACGTACAAACCAAGATATGATGAAATATGCAGTGTTTATAGCAAATATATTATGCGCGTTAGGCATACAATTTGTTCAATTCTGAGTGCAGAGTGTGCTGGGGCTGTGACTACCTGTGACCTCACTTCGCTTATCGTAAAAAGCGGTTGGGAGTTTATTTGCATAACTCTATTCCTTATACCCTTCCACAAATGAGGGAGATTTATGATCTGTCACGTTTCTTAATTACCCTAAATTAGATAAAATATTATTTCTAAAAGATAGAATAGAAAATATTACAAACGGTTATTGTGACCCGTCTATATAATTCTAAAATTTAGCACCAGCGCGGCCGTTTACCGACAACATTTGGGGAAAGAAATTCAGCGGAACGGCACTCTATTACTAAGACCGCGCTATCCGTCTGCCTATCTGTATGTCTATCACCAGGCTGTACCTCCTAAATCGTCATTGTTAGATAGTTCAAATTTTCAAAAATTATGTATTTCTGTTGTAGTTATAATAAATACTAAAATGCAGAATTAAGAAAATATAAAACTCACATTCAATGTACAACCCAACCGGACCAATAGATGGCGCTATGCATATATTAATCGCGGTATAATTGGACTGAATATTTAAAATACTAATTTAGTTTTATTCATATAAACAAATGACACTTTAAAATGTATGTATGCGTGAGCTATTTTATGCTTCTACAATATTATTAACACTTTATAAATTACAATATTTTTTATCGCTGTTTTTACTAATGATATGGCACTCTTGTAAATATACAAAATGCATTTAGCAAAAAGCAGTTATTTTAATATTACATAGACACTCCATTTTTTATTTCTATAGATATATACAAACTCGAAAACTGAATGACGGGCGGGTGAAGCTGCGGGAGACATATAGACGTGTCATATACGTCATTATCATCCGCGTCATTCCGTATCGACGTCAAGGGCGTCACTTTCATATAACAACACTTGACATATTAATTTTTCGGCGAGTGACGTCACCTAATTAATTCTGGAACCCCGTCTAACATGACCGCCATTTTGATTATATTCGTAATCACTTTTATTAATATTCTAACAGTCTTAATGGCGTATGGACCTCAGAGGATATCTATACAAATAAATAAAATTGGAGTATCTGTATGTAATATTAAAATAACTGATTTTTACTAAATTCACATGTTTGTTCACAAGGTACTGCTTACTCAGAAAAATCTGAAGATATTTAAGAAAAGTTGCCCGACTTGGGAATTGAACCCGGGACTTTACGCGGCTAACAGGCGACAGCCGTACCGTTACACTACAGAGGCACCGTAGAGTGGTATGAAAAAAATTGCCGGTGTAGGAATCCATTGTCTTAGCTTTTTTGCGGTAGAAACGGGACCTCATTACCAAGAGTCCACTATCCGTCTGTCTGTCTAGCTGTATCCCATGAACCGTGATAGATAGAAAGTTGGAATTATCACAGATAATGGTATTTGTGTCAAGCTGCAACAACAACAGACGTGATTTTTGCCATTATTATAGATACTGTTAATGCACGATTCCGATTCACGTTTGGTACATAATATACCAAAATGTTTTTTTCAGAATTCTTGTATCTGCTGTGCCCGCTAATCTTTGGAATCGCTGGGCCGATTTTGACGGGACTTTCACTGATAAATAACTAATTTAATAAGGAACGGCATAGCCTACGTTTATTTTAGAATTTTGTTTTAGAAATGTGTAAAATAAAACAATTAAATATAAACGGGGATGAAGTCATGGGCCTCCGCCGCTCGCCTCGTTGGTCGAATGACTAGTCTACTCGCCTAGCGCCATCGAACAACCGCGAGGCTCTAGTTCGATTCCCAACGGAGACAGGCAAAAGGCATAGATGTTTATATTTCTGACTATAAGGGTTTATTCCGTAGTAAATAAAAATCCCTGAATGTATTAAACGATCTAATGCCAAGGTTAATTTATTTTGCTAGGGTTTTAAGTTGTGGGCAAAGAAATAAACAAATAGAACTAAAATTAAATAAATAAATATCTTCACCCTTTTGTTGTCCATAAAGGAGTATAATATGTTTTTCAAATAGAAAAAATCTATTGAACATTTTGTTCTATCTGGGAATTGAATCTGGAGCTTCGTGTGTCAAAGACGGACTATGTGTATCTATACAAATACGAGTAAATAAAATTGAGAGTGTCTACATGTAATATTATAACTGCTTTCTACTAAATGCATATGTATGTTTACAAGATACTTACATATTATTATATTAAGTAACGGTACGGCCGCGTAGGGTCCCGGGTTCAATTCCCGGGTCGGGCAACTTTTCTTAAATGTTTTTCAGACTATTTTGAGGAAGCATTACAATGCCCTGGATAAGAATGCCAACTATCTCTTCATCTCATCATCAGGGCCCTATTGCCATGGCTAATCGTGGGTGTTCTAATATCTACTGGACTTAAGAGTCTTGGATGTACTAGCACACCTTTGCCTATCCCTTCGGGGATATTAGGCGTAAAGGTACTTTTAAAATTTTTGTCCGTCTGTCTATCTGTCTATTTGTACCCGCTAATCTTGACGAAACGTTCCCCGGCAGACAATTGATGTACTAAAGGGTAGCTAAGGATACTTTTATTTTGGAATGCTATTTTATATAAATAAAATTCCAAAATAAGATAATTAAATAAAGTCGCGGGTAACACTAGTGTATAAATAAGACTTGTATGTAAGCTAGCACCAAAGCCCATCAAGACCAACTTTAAGTCGCACAGTACCCTGTCTAATTGGCCGTCATCCGCAGGCTCGCTATCGCCTAATACACGTCACATCGCTACTGCTTCACTGGAGCCAGAAACTGTTTTACTATCTATACAAATAAATAAAATTGGAGTGTCTGTATGTAATATTAAAATAACCGCTTTTTACTAAATTCATATTACGTATGTTTACAAGGTACATATACCAAAACAACATTTTTTAGAATTTTTTTCTGTCGTTTTTCTGTTGTTTATTCCGGTTTCTATATGAAAATATGTATGTATTAATATCGTTTACTAACTCTGACAAGCTTTTTGCTTACATTTAGAGTTAGATCAATTTGTGTAATTTGTTCAGGGATATTATTATTACACACTAAAGATTATTAAAATAATTAAGCTAGTGTAACTATCTACTCCACCTCCTAAACTAGATAATGAAGCACTATAGCACATTCGCTTTAAGAATGCAATGTTTTATGGCTACCGCAGACCCATTAACCAATCAAATCACTCATAATTATAAAGTCAATTTCACAGTGGCCACTTGAAATCGTTATTTCAAACGAACCGGTTGTGCCGCAATAATAATAATCCTAATAACACAATTACTCTGACGAAACATTGCATTATTAGTAATGTGTTTATGGCGGTAGAAAAATATAAACGCTCTATTTATAAGGACGCGTTACAAAACTTCAATTTTAATCGACTGCACTTCTGGAGCAATCTATGTGTTGCTAAACGCAGAAATCGAGAATGGCTGAACCGATTTGGGTGATTGTTTTTTTTTGTATTTGACGAAACAAAAACTGGAAAAATGTCAAGAAACATATTAAGAAAAAACACTCTAATTTTTATTAATATCAGGTGGTACGAAGTTCGACGGGTCAACTTGTTACAAATAAATTCAAAACCATTCTACTGACAGATTATTACATTTTCTTCTAGCCTTATCACCTTTCTATATCAGATGATATCGGGGTTTGCTACCTAATATAGGGGATTCGACAAAGACCATTACCCAAATTACACAAATTATTGCCATCTGACCCAGCCCAGTAGGGTAACTTGGCCCAAATCGGGTTTCCTCACGATGTTTTCTTTCACCGTCATAGCACTCAGAAAATGTGCATAAGTTAGAAAAACTGATTGGTACATGGCGGTGTTCGAACCTAGACTACTGGTATAAATATCCAAAGCGCTAAACATTAGGCCACCGAAGCTCTCAATTTTATAGCTTAAGCACTTTTTAATATATTAAACACTTATTTTTTAGTAAACACTTTAAAACCAATTAACACCATCACATAAAAAATATTAATAACTAGCTATGCTCGCGACTTCGTCCGCTTTTTGATTATTTATTTTATACATTTTTAAAATAACAGTAGCCCAAGTCGTTCCTTGTTAAATTAGGTTTCTTCCAGTGAAAGTCTCGTCGAAATCGGTCCAGCCGTTTCAGAGTTTAGCGGGTACAAACAGACAAACAGCCAGACAGACAGACAATAATTTAAAACAATACTGTTTTGTTATATACGTATCTTGTAAAGATACATATGCATTTAGAAAAAAAACTGTTATTTTAATATTACATACGTACACTCCAATTTTATTTATCTGATTGTTTCTATATACAAGCTGATCAAAAAATTATTTACCAGGCATTTAATCCCAATGTCACATAATGTACCATATAAATAAGATTTATATACACTTATTCACGTTAATATTCGCCGCGGAAACTTCATCCCGGTTTTAGAACGCGTACGATCCCTTCTGTTTCAGGAGCAAGACTGAAGCTTTGAAATGACTCGATACTGAACTAGTACGTAAATACGCTCGCACACTGATAAAAGAAAAACTGATAAAAGCTTAACGAATATACGTAATTGTTTATTTATTTATGTCAATAATAAGATACTAATTTAATATTATATATTTATGTAATAAAATTATCGTTGGCAATTACCTTTATTGGATAAAAAACACATATTTATTGATAAAAAGGTTCAGAGAGATTTCAAAAGACTAGTTACTAGAGATAGGTAAAATAGTAAGATTATAAATTTAAAGCAAAAATAACTTTTTAATAAAGCTTTTATTTGAAAGATCTAAAAAGAAAAATTGACGTCACATTATTTTTCGAGTTACTTTAAACGAGCCTTTTCAATTGGTATCCATATTATAGAAGTGCATTAAAAATAACTATTCCGCCATCTTGGTTGGTCCGCCATATTGGATTTAGAATGGCATCACGTACCTTATCGTGCATTGTCTTCTCAACTAAACGGGTATTCAAAATTTCTGCTCAAACGGATGAAGATATCTACTTACTTCAAAATTAAGTTCTAAGATTCCACCCGAACATACATACTTACATGTATACATAATAAGTTAAATAAAAGCTGTTAATATTAGAATAGGGCAAGAAAAGGAGTCAAGAGATAATACACGTTACACAGAGGTTAATTTTAACCAATTATAATGAAAGAGGGTATGTTTTTATGCGATTACTATTACAAGACATATAAATAGTCTGCATGCATGCTAGTTTTATCAGGACAATACCGTTTTTGATGAAACTTTCACTAGCAGACAGCTGATGTATAACGACTTAGGCCTATTTTATTTTAGAAATGCATTAAATAAAATAATTAAATGAAAACGCGAAAGAAGTCGTGGGTACAGCTAGTCATCTATAAAAACAGAAAAAAAATTACGTTTGTTGTATGAGCACTCCTTATATACTTATTTTATATTATTTGCATACAACTGCTACTAAGGCTAATACCCTAGCTAAAATAAAAGTTCCCTGTGAGTTTGCTGGGCTTCTCTGTAAAAACCCAAAAAGATTTCATGACGTCTTTTTACATTATCTGTAGAATTTATTTACATAATTTAGGCATCAATAAAGCTTAAGGTACTATATGGCGATACTTCTAATAACAACGTGTCCCGAATATGTAGTACCTATTACAAACTCTTTCTAAACTCGGCAACCACTCGCTCTGCAATTTGGTGACTTTAAAAAAACAAACCGGCCTTTTGAGAGTGAGATAGCCGGCCCTAAGAGAATGAGATATATAATTAATATTGCGAACAGCTCTATGTTTGGAATGTAATCTCTAGATAGAACTTTTAGTTTCATGTACATATGTATATGTTTCTAAGTATTCTAACCTCTAAATTCTAATTGGCATAGGCGAGAACGTTGTTGTTCTCAGTACTCCCAACTGTCGAATATATTTCGAGTTTTAATACTAAAACTTTCTAAGCTCAAGTAAGTAATGGTAAGTAAATATTTTTGCTGGTATTGTTTGCCTTTGTACGTATGTTTTAGTGCATCGTTTCTCACCCCGACCCCCATCGTAGTAGCGACCCCCGGGGGGTTGGGTTTGTTTTTAAAGGGGGTCTAACCGTTGAAAAATAATAAATACAAACTACATCTTAAGTGAAATAGATTCGTTTATTAAAGGAATTAATTTTAGATAAAAAACTAAATGTTAAGATATAATAAATAGCAAGAAAAAAATAAACTTTTATTTCAATCAAATGATTAATCGTGAACATTATTTAATTAATGTGATATTTGGCATTATTTTTCACTTAAAAGTTTTTCTTCGTAGACTTTCATAAGTATATTATATTTGATTGATAAAAGACGATTTCTGGATTTACTTTTCAAAGCCACCATAGACGAGAAACCTTTTTCGCATAAGTAAGAAGTAGCAAATAATACTAACGTTTTTGAAAATTCTGTTACTAGTATTCCGTGGTCACGTCGTCGTGCAAGTCAAAACTTATCTAAAATAACTACTTTTTGGCTTTTTTATGACATAAAAATGATTGAGAACGATGCTTTAGTGAAATTAAGTATTAAAAAGTATAAATTACTAGCGGCGGCTCGTACGTGCTTCGCTACGTATAGACACAGTCAACTATAAATGTCAACACTGAAAAAAGTTTCAATTGGACAGCGCAATCCCATTGTATAAAATGATCCGCCATTTATTATTTTACAAAAAAAATGTGATAAATGAAAAACCACTGTACCGATTTTGTACAAACTTCACACAAACCAACTACTAAATAGTCTGAACAAAGGTAAGCTGAGTTATACAATGACAACGAAAAGTGGCATTGATTTATTTAAAAAACTTACCACGAAAAAAGAATAGAAAAAAATGTATCAAATCAAAATATATAAAAGGATAATGTACTTTTTTTTATTAAAAAAAACAGCGTCACGTTATGTCCCTGGAGAGGCAGACAGAAATATGCACATATGATATCAAAACATCATTAGGCAAAAAAATTTTCCTTCTTTTTTATTCTGAAAATCTATTAGGTATTACCAATGCAAATGCGTCGAAATCGATACCATACTCCAGGCAAGTATAGACAGACGTATCAAATATCTTAAGATTTTTTTTTTATAGTATAAGACAGCTAACAGGCACACGGGTCTCCTGATAGTAAGAGACAACCGTGGCCTATAGACACTATAGATGTTGTAGGTGCGCCGCTGTCCTGTGGTCGGACTGTTAGACCTTATGTGTAAGTCTACCGGCTACCTTACCCTCTGGACCGGAACACGACAATGTCATTATGGCGGCAGGAATAGGTAAGGCGGTGG
>DVZL01003076.1:0-14440 GCA_018236625.1 Lasaia peninsularis
ACTAGCTATGCCCGCGGCTTCGTCCGCGATTTTATTTAATTTATCTATTTTATATATTTCTAAAATAAAAATAGTCTTAAGTTCCTCATTACATTAGCTGTCTTCCAGTGAAAGTCCCTTTAATTTCGGTCCAGCCGTCTCAAAGATTTGTTGTGGGTAAAAACAAAAATTCTAAAATAATTTATACTTTTGTCCCCTAATTAAATCAATATTTTTGGCCAATTCACTCCAGATCTTAAATGTACTATGAGGCTGATGGCCAATGTCTGGTGCTCTGTATTAAAACTGGTCTCTTTGTCATATCCCCTACATTAGAAACAGGATAAGCCTAAGCTGACAATCTTGTATCTAAAACATCAGTTTATTCGTCGATTGAAAAATATCCTTGGTTTTACATTTCTTGTGTAAAATCAACACTAAAACCGTTTACATAAGTTGCTCGTTGTTCATTAAAGTATTATTGACACAGATGTGTCCTATAATCAAAAGGACGTATTCAATGATTCAGAAAACACGCTTTTGTTTGGAGACAAGCAGTCACTTGGAAGCTATAAGTCGGCTATGTTAATTTTGTTTGTCAATTACGTAAATGTTTTTCGTCGTCACCCCCCATTGTAGTTGCGCAATAATTAAATCTATTTGCATTTTAATATGGTTTTATTTTAATTTAATAAATTTACATTTTGGTGGTCTGAATATTCTGACTTAACTTGCTTCCGCCCGCGGCTTCGTCCGCGTGAATTGTCAAAGCGCAAAATATTTTTCGACTTATGATACCTTATTGCCTAAAAATATACCCTCTTTTCAATATAGTCTATGTACATTCTGCTATTATTTCTAATTTTACTCAATAGGGTTCTTAAATATTGTGTATGAACTCATTATAAGGCCCCATTTAACCTCCTTTCGGCTTTACGGGTATTAAGTAGAGATTAAACATTAACATTAACTTGATTCATTTATTAAAAAAAGTATATTATTTAAATGGCTAAAGACCTAAGTTCTCAGCCTAAAGTAGTTTTAAACAACTTAAATTCTCGAACGAAATGGGTGGAATCCGACGACGACCATCGACGAATTTAGCTTATTTCGATTTCTATATCAGATGATATCGGACTCGGCTACCTAACCTAGGGGATTTGACAAGAGCCAGTTTTCACTCAAAAGTAATGAATGAGATGTGGGTGTGACGATATTTTTATTAAAATACTAGCTGTGTATGCTTCGTCCGCATTTTTATTTAATTTATTTATTTTATATATTTCTATAATAAAATTCTAAAAAATAAAGTACCTAGCCTACGCGATTCCTTGTTACATTAGCTGTCGGCCAGTTCAGTTGCGTCAAAATCGGTCCAGCCGTTTCTGAGATTAGCGGATACAAACAGAGAGACAAAGATTCTAAAAAATGTTGTTTTGGTATATTATGTACCTTGTAAACATACACGTGCACTTAGTAAAAAGCTGTTATTTTACTATTACATACAGACACTCCAATTTAATTATTTGTATAGATTGTTAATTACTCTTCGTCCTAGCGTTAGTACCAGTCAAAACCTGGGTCCACCTCCCTAATCGTCTTCCTCCAAACACGATCTTGAGCATCCTCCATTGCGAGATTATTGGCTCTGTTATCCATCTTTACGATTTCAAGCCAGCGCTTCTTGGGTATTCCCACAGATCTTTTACCAGGCACATTTAGATTATAGGCATTTATACCCCCCCCCCTTGCTAATTATTAAATAATATGTTTCTCCAACAGGTGTGGACATTGCAAACAACTGGTACCCATCTACGACAAGTTGGGTGAACACTTCGAGAAGGACGACGACGTCGTAATCGCCAAGATCGATGCCACCGCCAACGAGCTCGAACACACCAAGATCACATCATTCCCCACCATCAAACTGTACACCAAGGACAACCAGGTCAGATATTGGTTCAGTTTTGTGCTATGCTTTCATATATTTTTACATATCTCCTGTTCGGTAAGCAGGTCATTATTACCCCCAAATGGGGCTTATAGGTGACCAATGAGCTCTAGGGTAATGATGTAGCTAGAAAAAGCCCTAGGGCGGTAAGTAAAAACACTTCTCTCTTTAACCTAGACGTTATACTGGCAATAAACATCATGCATTCATTCCAATGACCAAAAAGGTTGCATCGCTATTCAGCCATGTTTTCGTATGAGTATAATAGTCATCAATTTTGAATATTGAACGGCGAAGCTTGATTTTGTTCTTGAAAAAATATTTTTTTATTCTCGTAATGTCGGTTTTTTTTTACAGGTAAGCAATCGAGACGTAAAGTTGCGCTCGTGCGCCTAAATATCTCGGGCAGCAATTGATGCCTTACAGCCCTTGGCTACTAATTTACTGTTATCTTACTTCATTGTCTTAAAATAAAAGTCAAAACTACAAATGATGATAGTAAGATAAATAAATAAAATTAATGTTTTATTACTTAATATTGATAAATTTAAATTTTTTTCACTAACATAAGTGCACGGACCAAAACAAATGTTTGTCACTTGTTCATATGATATTACTATACTGAGACTTTCGAGAGGTTAGTGTACAGTGTACACTCCTGACGTCACCGACCAACCGCAAAGCTCGGGTTCGATTCCCGACGGAGATGTACGCCACTAACATCGATGTCCGTGTTTCCGGATCTGGGTGTTTTTGTTCTGCTACATTTTTTAGTGTTCCACATCACAAGCATGTGATTTGCTTACTTTGGATAAATTAGTGTAATTTGTCCAGGGATTTGTTGTGCAATGTGTAAACAAACGTATTGTGTCCTTAGGTGCACGACTACAATGGCGAGCGCACGTTGGCCGGACTCACCAAGTTCGTGGAGACTGGCGGAGAGGGCGCCGAGCCCTCGCCCGCACTGGTGAGCCCCCTCATACATACATACACACTACACACATGTTACATTACACATACACACAGGCCTCTCTATATTCTTTTATTCTATACTAGCTGTGCCCGCAATTTTGTCCTCGTTTTTCTATGATTATTTTATACATTTCTTAAATAAAAATAGCCTAAGCTTCAGCATCACTGCCAGTGTATGTTCAAGCAGAATCGGTCCAGCCGTGTCAGATTAGACGGTATAATTAGACAGACAAAAAGACAACCTGAACCTTGTATACGTATGCATTTAGAAAAAAGCCGGTATTTTAATATTATTGCATTGCATTATTATTCTTGTTTTAGCTTTATTGTACACCTAACTAAGTTGTAAATAAGTTGTACAAAAGACGAATATTATTTTTAGTTCGTTGTGCTTTAAATTAATTACTTTACAATGAAACCAAACTTAATGACTTTAACAACATAAGGCTGGTGCTTATGTTCAAAAGCAAACTGCGAGCTATAAATTATGGCTCCTGGATGCAAACTTTAAATTAATCATACTTTACACATTGGTGAAATCATGGAGTCGTCTCATCCCAATGTTAACTTTGGATATAAATAAATTTGTGTTATAATTTATCTTTTGTTTTGTCACAGAGTGAAGAAGATGAAGAAGAAGACGCAGCACCAAGGGATGAGTTATAAGTGGGCTGCGGGACTTCCATAGTGTATGTAGGTTATAACTAATTACACGTAATCAATATCAATGCATTTCGTTTGTTCGTCATTTAATTACACACTGTCGGTTGTATTACGTTGGTCAGTAAAGGTTAAATATTTTGTTGATTAATACATTTTGCATAACACTGTCCAAGTGTTCATTTTGTTGTTGAATTTTAATGAATTTGTCGTTGTGTTTGAATTGTTTCTCTTCGATCAATTATGACTGGATTGAGCTTTTGATGTGAAGGAATTTTTTAATGTGTAAGCCTATTGATATTAATATACTGCAATGATCATAGTAAGCAGTTTTTCCCTAACTAATTTTTTACAATGTATAATACAGATGTAGCTGTTTGTCAAAGGTGTATTCTTAATGTTTTTTTTTTTATTCAAATTTGAAAACTATAAACGTTATAAAACACTAAGAAATTCATTTAACTTGGACAGTTGAATTTTATTGGAAGACTGTGCGTACGATCAGTTCCAAAAGTCCATACACAATATACGGTTTATATGTAAAATTCTGCATCAACTTTTGCATCTGATACGTACGATGTTGTTTATTGCGTACAAATATTGACTAAAATGTTTCCTTTTCGGTGAACGTGTTAAATTTGATATTTTTATAATCTGTCCGCTTTTACCGTTTGGATCTCTAACAGAAAAATAATTTATTAACTTGCATAATTTATTTAATATGGACAGCAGCATAAATTGTTTATGAATAAGTGTATTTATAATTTCTGTACCATAATAATTTGCTACATTCCTTGATATTGGTATAGTTTCAACGAACAACCGTAGTTTATGCTAGTAATAATCCTGGTCATCACAAGCTGTGTGGGGGAAATTCTATATTTTTTTGTATTTTTTTTATTTTGTGAAAGGCTTGAGAGGGGTGCTTTAAAGTTTACTTAATGTTGTAAACTCGGGATGTGGACTGAAATGAATTTGATTAAAATGACAAAATTGAATGAAGGGGAATGTTATTTTTTTAATTTCTTAATAAATATTGGTAAAGGTTATCGCACACATGTCAGATGGACAATTCTTTATTTTTTTATGCAGCTAACTCGGCGACACCATCTTCGCATACAGCCTTTTTTGACAGAACTAATAAAAAGTTGTCTATGGGTTGAAATAATATTAAAAAAAATACTTTCTTTTCTGCTTCCTGGAATGTGTGAGAGGACCTTTCCTTAAATACCCGCCAAATTACGATCCTGTTGTACTCAAAGTGAAGGTTGTAATTTGCGGGTTCCACTTCCCATGTGTAAATATCCTCTATATATTTTTGCCAAATCCAGATCTTGTGTATCTATTGTGGATACAGAAATTCATAAATAAAATATATTTAGAAAATACTTTGGTTTTTATTGATTCAATACCCAGCCAATTGATTACCGAGCAGGAGTAAGAACAGTCGTCTTTCATATTATAAGTATGTATTAATACTACAATGGTTAAACATATAGCATCGTGAAGTTTTATATAGATATTGATATTTTCTCTAACATTATACAATTTTTTTTCGTTCCATCATCAATCGTTAGGTACCAGAGATTAAAAGAATTTTTGTAGTAATTTTTTTGACACCTTGGTTCACGTTTGTCAAGTTTTAGCAAATATTACTTATTATCTCTATTTTGTCATAATTGGATGGGAACCGAAACATGTTTTTGCTAAAAATGTAAAAAAACACACTTTTTATTTTAATAAAACTAGCTATATTTTCACCAACCAAAAATTATTCGTCAAAATTAGTTCGTCCAGTAAATGACACACGTAATATAATATAAAGAACTGCATAGGTACATCCGCCTTTAATTTTAAACTAGCTGACCCGGCGAACTTCATAGCGCCCGCTCTTAGATCTATGAAAATTGGCCGATTCTCAGACCTACTCAACATGCTCAGAAAATTTCACGAAAATATGTCAAGCCGTTTTTTTTGGAGCACGGGAACGAACATTGTGACACGAGAATTTTATATATAAGACATAGTCACGCTCATATCCTTGAATAGGCAGGTGTAAATATTTATGCACACACGATTAACCGATGATGTTGGGTCCCAGACAGGTAGGAAATCACCAAAACGGGCACAAGTTAAAAATACATATGTTAAAATACATGTGTGAATTATTTTATTCACGAGAAGATGTTTATATTTATGTATATTTTATACTACTTTATCCTCTAAACCAAAACATTACAATAGCACTTGTGACATCAGTAGTGAACGTCATGCTAGGCGAATCAAAACTTACTGGTAGGTACTGTAGAGGTTGCATATATCATAATATGCAAACTACGGATTGCACAAGCCGAAAGAAAACACGTGATCTAAATTTAAATAAATAAGAAATGGAAAATGCCAAAATAAAATCGATAAATAAGGGACAATGTCAAGACAATAACAGGATCAGATATGTAACAATTTTAAATAAGAAAGTGATACAGAATATGTAATAAAAGTGCATTTAAAACAAGACTGCGTTTTATATAGTCATTTTAAAAAGTGTCCCCGATTCCCGGTAAAGCTTATACCGAAAACGAATTGAGCTACGAAGACTGTTGTTTAACAACGTTGTTGGAGCGCAATCAACAATTTGGTTTTCAAAATGTTGCCTATTCCGTTGTTGTAAAAAACGATTGGTGACAACGACAATGAATGAAAAAGACAATGCACTGGGAAAACAATACATGTGTGAGTAGGATAGCGCTAGTACTGTTAAAACAATTGCCGCCAATGAATAACTTAAGGCAAACAATGCGCATACAAAAAATACGCACGAGCTATGAGTAGAATATCACTAGTCTTATTGTAAACGTAATAAAGTTCATTTTTGCCTAATAAGATATGTCAGCAATCATTGTTAGGAAATAATGCAACAGGATAAAGCGTTGCTGGAAATCATCCGTTATTCGGATACCTACTGGTGCGGGATCAAAGTAAAACAATTCATACGATAATTACTTTATTATCTTATATTAAATACAACGATTTAAACATAAAATAACTCTTTTAAATTAATAACATTAAGCTTGTTCCATTTAAATTATCACATTGACACCAAAAGACCTTTAAATTGAGTGGAATGGCTCGAGTGACTAACTGCGGGTGGATACGCTTACAATTATAGGTAACAGTTTATGGTATCTATCTATAAAAAATACTAAGACTGTAAAGCTGGATTGACAGGGATTAAGGGTCCCATGCAGGTACAGAGACACCGCTTCAGCATTTTATATTTTTAAGAGCCTTTATATGCGGTGCGTATTGACCATAGACTGCGCGTAATGATTCCTAAAATCAAGGATCGGGCGAAGCTAGCTTAAGGCGACTGGTGTGTAGGCTAGTTTATGAATACAGAAACTTGGAATATCGTTTCATATTGGTATAATAGCTGAGCCCGTGTCTAAATATATTATATAAATAATAGTAGTCTAAGTTACTCATTACATCAGCTCCCTGCCAGTGATAGTTCCGTCAAAATCATTCTAGCAGTCCCAGAGATCAACCAGAACAAATAGTCAGTCAAAAATTGTCAATTAAAAAATAGACTTTTTTATTTGTTTGTATCGATGAAATTCTATCGAAGACTAAAATGATATACAATTGCGCGATGCACAATAAAGTTGCGATTTAATGAAGATATATAAAAATATTGAGACAGATTAAAAACGTCACTATATAGGCCCTAAATAAATATATTTACATTAATAATGTAGGATCACACAGCATAGTTCGTAAAAAATAACCTACAATATTTTTTTTAAATGGCAATTTTGTCGAAATCTAGCTCATATACAGTCCTAGTATTATTATAGTTGGTATATTTGTGCTTTTGTATGTTATGTTGATGGCAAATCACTCACTTTTTCAAAAGTTACTTTGGTATAAACGGATTAGGTAACATCTAATATAGTTAGGCATTAGTGACCAAAAGGCGGTGACATTTCTAAGTATAATCGAGACTTATCTACGCACTAATCACGTGGACCATGAGGTCATTTAAATAGCGGGAAACGCGGCAATAGTGAATATAGCAACTGAATCAGCATACAATTTCGAGATTAATAAAAATATCGTTAAGCTATACAAGAATCAATTTTATTAATTGCGTAGAATTTTGTCGTAAAATTTAGGATGTGCTCAGAAGACCGCATTGAGATCTAGTATAAAACGTTTCAATTTCTTTTCGACACACGATTTTAGAAGCGTTAGCTTAGTTCGGATGTTCGGTACAGAAAAACATTCAAAACACAACCGAAACGAATAGATACAAAAAGTATTTCCGCGGGTCAAATTAAATTGTTCTTGGCTTTGTAGTCTGTGAAACGTTTTAATAGAGAAAAACATATAACTAAGAATGAGGTTATAATTTGTTCTACTAGTGCCGCGTTTGAAGGATGCATTTCGTGAAAAATCTATCGTTGTCTATGAGTCCCCATGACATAGACTAAATATATTTATAACAAAAATACATTGATG
Organism: Lasaia peninsularis; assembly: GCA_018236625.1. Classification (NCBI taxonomy): domain Eukaryota; kingdom Metazoa; phylum Arthropoda; class Insecta; order Lepidoptera; family Riodinidae; genus Lasaia; species Lasaia peninsularis. The sequence goes on from DVZL01003076.1 coordinate 8,084, forward strand.
CCAATTTGTTTTAACTTTGCTTTTTTTAAAAGCTTTGCGGAAATATTTAAAAAAAGTTTTTTGTTCTCTCTGTTTTAGATGATATGGGCTGGATACCTTATTTCTTATAAACGGGAAACTCTTTCACAAAAGCCCCACCAGTAGACAGTTTGATCACAACAATACTTTTCTACGTCTATCATAGGTGACGATAACGACATGTGTCTTTACTGTAATATATACCAGTCTATTTCATGTGACCACATGATATATTAAGAAAGGCCTAAACTTACAATTACATTAACAAAAATTACTTTCACGATCGTCAGTAAGTCAATAAAAATTACTGCACAAAAGAGGTTTTGCGCTTTAAAAAAATTCAAATATATGATACATATAAACAAGTTATATCACATTTAATACCATTATTACCCTTTTAAATACTTTAGGTTTCGATTTTATATATCAAATCGATGGTTTTTATTTAAAAAATGCAAATGGTCCAATTATTAAAATTAAATGGGCTTAGTCTTATTATGTATTTTAAGTTGGTGACATATAACATTAAGATAATTAAATAACATACAATTAATCAGTACCACGAAGCTTAAAGTACTATCTGGATATTACACTCTAAACAATGAGCTGTCCCGAATATTTAGTGTTATCTCTTTCTAAACTGGACAAACTCTCTTTCTAACAGTTTTCTGGAGTTGACAAAGTCAAAATAATCCGGCCAGATAAATATAATAATAATAAAAATGTTAAATATTGGTGACAGGTCTTTTGTTAGGAGTGTAATTTCCAGATAGTATTTTTTAATAATAAAATAGTCCTTTAGCTTCATGATCAGTACATATACGTACTTGCAATAATCGTGCCAACGTACATGTCAAAAGAATAAGTTCTTTATTTAAATTATGACCAAATGGCGTCGTTTCAAATAAAGCTCATATTGAAAACAGATAAGCTGTAACTTTTGACATAAATGTCGACATGATCAAGGTACAATCAACTGCAAAAGTGCAACTACTAAACAACTACACTTGATTTGGTGGAAATTTTCTTAGGAGGTTTAGAAAGGGTATCACTGATTTAAATAACTTGACGTATAATATTACTATTAAAAAAACTTTTTGTAAACTAGTGTTGTGTCGACCTTGATCGATTATTCGGTTGCAAAGAGGCTTTCTAATATGCCTATGAGCGTCATTATAGACGGTCAACATCCATTTCTTATTAAATTGAGATTAAACCAATTTAATAACTAATGATAAGATGCATTTTGATACTGATTACGAACGAATAAGTTACTTTTAAAATAAATTAAAGAAAATATTAACTAAGTTAAATTCAGTACAGTTCAAATACAGTTTCTATTAAAAAACAAACCATAAAGAAAAATAAGCAATTGGAGCTCCTCGTTTGACGAAAGCAGAAGTGTACCAATATTTATCCAGGATTACATGGTTATAACATATAATGGTTACATGGTAAAATGGTACACTCGACCATCCTTGCTTACCATTTTTAAATAACAATTGCACGATATTTTTTCGCATATTATTTACTGTTAATTGATGTTACCTAGTTATATTTATGTAAGTATTTTTTATAATGCACAAGCTATGTTCAAAGCAGCTGTTTAAACTAAAAAAACGTTTAATCAAGTGTATACGGAATGTTGGCATAATGCTGATAACTTGCCACCTGCAACTAAACTTATTTACAGTTATCGGTATCTCCTTTCAACATAAGTAAAAGAAAGAGACAAAGACTGTTCTATCAGGTTAGTGTGTATGTGACATTTATACAAACGTTTAGTACCTATCGGAATATTTCGATTAGGTAAAGGACATATATTAATAAAATTACCAATCACTTTTGCAGGTGAGTGTACAAAGTCTTTGACAGATACGAAATATTCTGTATACAAAAGCCAGGCACCATATGGCGGAGTGCTTCATCTACCAGCAGGTAATTAACGAGAAATGCTTATAAATACGTGACCTTCGATGCAAATACTCCAATGTCAAGAGGTTATACATTTTCACCGCCAGTCAATACAATTCTATATATTATATATTTTAATTTAATTAAATTATACAAGTAATCGCACCTTTAGAAAGATACTGACTTCATTCAAAAGTCCCTAAAATCGAGTTATGGTGGCAATTTTTATATTAGTATATACAAATCAAACAATGCAGTGATTCCATAAAAAAATATGGAATTAAATACGGCGATTTTAAGGTGAAAACTTATAACAGCATTTTTAATTAAAAAAAAAACATTTTAGTTAGGTCTATATAATTCTAAAGGTGTGTTATAATAAACTTATTTTTAACATAATTCTAAAACTAAAGAGTGTTTTATAAAGAAATATTAAATTCAGTCTATAAATTAATTATTAACATAATATAACAACAAACTTTTATTTTTGTTTTTTTTTATTTCGAAATATTAAAAACAAAGATGAAGGTGAATTGTTACATAAGGTATTAAAAACTGCAGCTGCAATGTTTTACAGGATCATAATTTAAACCTTAGTAGTATTTTATGTGGTTTAAAAAAAATCCACTACTGCTATTCTGAGGTTTTGAAATAATGAAATAAAAAAGAAAACCTTGTCACAAAAAAAAACTTTATAGGTATGTAGCAATAAATTTGAGCTACATTTACAAAATATATTTACAAAAATTACCCAATAACTTAATTTCATGATTATAAATTCTTTTTCAAAATAATTTATAAAGGATATATAATTCCATCATTTGATTAAGCAATATAAATTAATATTAAATTGTTTAAAAATGATTTTACTGTGAAATGTATAAATATTTCATAAAGAATGACTAAAGATATAAAGAATAACAGTTAATCATAAAAGTTATGTATATGTATTTTAATTTTATTTTTGAAGTAAAAATAAACACCATTTTTGCTGAATTAAGATTAGTCAGTGATATTTTTCTTTCATATATATTTAAAGAAATGTTGTTAGATTAAAATTTGAAATAAAACGTGTATATAAATTAATAATAATATAAAATGACACAGATTAATATTTAAAAAAAGTTACTTTTTAATTTGATTTTTAGTGTAAAATTTTTTCAAAGATATTATTTTTTTTACCTCTTATACATTTTAATTAGCCGGCTCATAACTACAAATAACATAACACGGTTATAACACCTTTACATACATACTTACCGATGGGTTGCAGTGAGAATGTGTGGCGAAGCAAATCAGAGTGCGAATTGGGCATCGTCGGCGTTCTTGGCGATGTGGCGGTGACGCGGTGCGGCGGGGCTGCCCGCGGCCGGGGCGGCGGCGGCTGGTGCGGCGGCGGGGGCGGCTGGGCTAGCGGGCAACAGCTCAGCGGCGGCCGCGCGTTCCGCAAGGAACTTGTCGAAATCACTGCTCGTTACACTCTCTTGGCCGGCAGCTTCAGATGATGCTTGCTAAAAACACGTGGAACGTTGCTTTTGAAATTAAGCAATTAAAAAAAAATGTACTTGAAGTCATACCAATAAATTAAATCTAAACTATCTATCTGTTGAAACTTCTGTGTGTTTGGACCGTTTAAGTATATAACAGTATGAACATTATGACTAAAGTATGCAGAGTCGATATACATGGCGTTTAATATAATGTTTATTTAACATATGTGTGAGAAAACACTTTTTTTTTGGAAATCAAGTTCTGTTTTTTAATAAAAACATAGTATACTTTTATGAGACAAAATATAACGAATTCAAATTATATCCTCATTTTTCACACTAACATCAGAGACATAAAATATGTTAAAAATCATGTTATATTTGAAAAAATCCAGCGCTTCTTTTCTAAAATGCAAATTAATTGGAGCAAGATAATAAGTATTTGTCCAGAAATATTAATTTATTTAAATTGCAAAGTGTTGTCGTGTGCTTTTATTGATATAATTAAAAGACATCAAAGATGAAGTCAAATTCACTTGTGTGTGTACTAGCATGTGTCGATTTATACAGGATGTTTATTATAGAAAACAATGCTGAAATAAAAACGCTATGAAAATAAAAGTGCACGGTCTCGCTGCGAAGCTCAGCAGTGGAATTTCAAAATAATAAAGTGTACCTATATACAGATAAACAAAAAAAATGAATGATAATTAACTTAAGGTTAATTCACACAAAGAACTTGAATGGTGATCAGTTATTGGAGCAGATTTTGCTTAAAATTTTTGATATAAAAAAAATAAAGTCACGCCTGTATCCCTAAAGGGAGATAGACAGAATTACATATGCACCCAAGAATAGACTACGATATTATATCCCACTAGCTGACCCGGTGAACTTCGTTTCACTGGATACATGAACATCAATCAAACGTTTGACAGGTAAGAACAGTTTGTTTGGGAAAATTAATTGTCATTGTCATTTTTAGTATTTTCCAATTTATTATATTTTCGCATCGTTTAAACCTTCCCTGGACTTCCACGAATATTTCAAGACCAAAATTAGCCAAATTGGTTAAGCCGTTCTCGAGTTTTAGAGAGACTAACGAAGGGAAATTCATTTTTATATATATAGATAGAAGATTATGTGAGAGGTGGTAAGTCCTTGGCCATACCGGCCAAAAACCAACGTCGTGTTTTTCAGATTAACTAAAAAAAGGCATAAGAACAAAGTTGCCCTACAACTTGGCCAACACTGACTACGGCCGACCACAGAGGCAATAATAAATAAAAAACAATTCTCTTTTTCTACTATCATAGAGAGCACATTTAGAAAATTAATATATTATACGCATACCAATTTGATAACACGAAATATAGCTATTTTCACTACAGTTATAAAAATATTTAAAACAAAATAAATTTGAAACTAAAAATATTTATCTTCATTGTACAAAATCCATGAAATCTTTCGTAAGAACCAAAATTTACTAAATATCAAACGCAATTTATACGTTATCGAACTTATAAACTCCTTTGAAACTGAAATTGATTTTCGTTCTGCTAATATGTGAGTATGATATGAAAAAAGCAAAGAAAAAAAAATTTACAACTAAAAAGAAATTAAAAAAAAGTCACCTTCTCCTGCTCTAACCAAGCCGAGATCTCATCGAATTCTCTTTGATCCATCCCCGTAGGCTGTCAAAGTATATAAACAAACATAAGCAAAAATAATAATACATACATATCACAAGCTTTTTTTTAAAATAAAAACTCTTTAAATATAATAAGATAAAAGTCACTTATTGAAAAAAACACATAAAAATGTAACAATATTTCATTAAAAGAAAAAGGTCGCACACATTTCTTACATAAAGACCAATCAAGTGCGAGTCCGTCTCGAGCACATAGGGTTCCGTGTCAATATTTTTAAAATGAACAAAAAATCGCGTTTTTTGTACGGGAGGTATCTTAAATGTTTATTTCATTCTGGTTTAGGTATTTGTTGTTACAGCGGAAACAGAAATAAATTATATGTAAGGATTTCAACTTTCCAGCTATCTTAGTTCATTCTTGGAGATACAACCTGGTGACAGATAGAAAGACGAGCAGCGGAATCTTAATAATTCCTTTTTTACCCTAAGGGTATAGACTCTTACGAATCAAGATATGTTACAGTTTATGATTATATCACTAAGTTCCTCTTACAAATATCCTCTAAAATTCTATGACCTATAAATAAATAGATAGATATGAATAAACTATTTTGGCCTGGCTAGGAATTGTCGGTAGCCACAATAATAAAAGTAATAATAAATAGTAAGCATGTGAATAGAAAGCTACCCGAAACCACAGCTACAGTAAGAGCGAGAGGAATATAACCTATTGATTTCAATTTTGTAATTGTTATTCATTGTCAAAAGATTATGTTAATCACCGCTGCCGCCGAAAAACCGTCCGCGACGTACGTCCACAAGGGATTTTGTCAATTGTTTAAAAATATTTATTTCCAAAAATATTTGTTTCTGATCTCTCATTCATCGACATTTTGTAACAATAATAAGTGGAACAGTTTATATATTTTATAGAATTTAAAAACTTTTGACACTAGCGTCAATTTTCCAAAATTATATCTAGACGTGATTTTCGATTGCTAGATTATCTAATACAGTGTTTGATTAAACTTGAATTTAAGTATAGTTTACACTTGATACGTGAAAAATATTGGAAGAATAATTGCGGTTTCGAGTTTTGTGATGTAGATATTATGTTGATCACTTATTAAATTTATTGGTAATGATATCAACACTGAGTGAAAACAATACAATAGAAAATATTTTATTTCACATAGTCCTTACAAGCGATTCTTGTGACGCGTCTATATAATTCTAACATTTACCACTGGATCAGAACGCGGCCACTCACTGAGAAGATCCGAC
>DVZL01003077.1:0-14437 GCA_018236625.1 Lasaia peninsularis
GACAACTTCACGTTTTCTTAAATGTTTTCCAGATTTTTCTGAGTTTTTTTGATTTTGAGGGATTGGAATGTGCCCGAAGTGGCGATAGGCTTGCCACCTGTCACATCAAGGCCCTAGTGCCTTGGTTAATCGTAGGTGTTTTAGTATATCTACTGGACTTACAAACTTACGAGTCATGGATATGCTAGCACACCTCTGCCTCTGCCAACATCTTCGTGGAAAATAGGCGTGAAGGTTCTTTTTTGCATGAAATAGATGATAATTGATGGATTGATTTGATTTTGTTCAGGTCTGGAACCATAATCATCGTTTTGAAGACGTAGAAAAGTCTGTAAGAGATTCACTTAAGCGTCTAGGGTTGGACTACGTCGACCTGGTGCTCGTACACTGGCCGATGTCGGTCTCCGTAAGTTTCTTCACTTCATTATTTATGTTCTAAATATGTAGAAGAGGCAGTGAGGAACATTGGCATTAGGCGTGTACGCTAATCCCTCGACCAACGAGCCGGAGGTGGTATGTGATTGTTTAAAATTAAAATTGTAATCATACCAAACTATAACAACTAAATATCGCTGTATTTGGGGAAAGAAAAGACATACCTGGTCTTGCTGAAAAGCACCACACTTGGTTATTGAACATGGTGTTGTTAAGGGGCTTAACTAACTTCTCAAGATAGGTATCTTGGTACATTGTGCCGATGTTTTGATACCTTTTTCACAAAGAAAATAGACGAGAGTTAACTAAATGTACTAATTTTAGTTAGATGGAGTAGATGAAAAGATCGACTATTTGGAAACTTGGCGTGGGTTGGAGTCTGTGCTGAGCCAAGGTCTGGTGAAGTCTATTGGAGTGTCCAACTTTAATGTAGACCAGCTGAAGAGACTTCTGGCTAATTGTAAGGTGGTGCCGGTCGTCAATCAGGTTGAGGTAATACTTTTATTGCTTTATAATTCATTGAAAAAATAATCGAAAATAAGGGTATCTACAGCAGCTGTCGCCTGTTAAGACCGTTAGCCGCATAACGTACTGGGTTCAATTCCCAGGTCGTTTTTCAGATTTTTCTCAGTAAGCATTACATTGCCCGGGATTGGAATGTGCCAGAAGTGGCGATTGACTTGCCACCTGTCACATCAGGGCCCTAGTACCTTGGCCAATCATGGGTGTGTTCTAGTATATCTACTGGACTTAGGTACGAGTCGTGGATGTACGAGCACACCTCTGCCTACCCCTTCGGGGATAATAGGCGAGAAGGTTCTTTTTTGAAAAAATATGCCCTCCTTCCTCATGGGAGCTACCATAAAGAAAAAAAAATACAAAAGAATAGGTAAGGCGGTGGATTCCCACCCGGGCGAGTTGTTACACAGTGCTCTACCAGTAATATAAAATGTTAAAACTTTTTAATTAAAAATAATACAAAAAAAAATCCTATAAAATCTAAAAAAATTGTAGATAAACCTGACCCTCGGCCAACCGGAGTTGGTGGAGTATTGCCGACAGAATAAAATCCAAGTGGTGGCGTTCACTCCCTTCGGCAGTATGGTGGCAAACCGAGCAGTGGACGGCGCGCCCGAGCCGAAGGCTGACAACCCTGTACTTACCGCCATCGGCAAGAAGTATGGGAAGACATCCACGCAAGTTGCTCTGAGATATCTGGTGGGTCTACTCCATATACTTAAGTAGTAGCACTTGACGGTAAAATCTCCATTTTAATCTCTCTTTTGCTTTCGCTTTTAAATCTTTGCACGACACCCATGTTTTTCTTTACTTAAATAGTTTTTTCAAGTTTCCTTCTTTTTCCTTTTTAACAAAGTTCTTCAAGTACATTTAATATGAATAATATCGTTGGCGCTTAGTGAAACTTCCACTCATGTTCATGTTTTAAGTGAGAAATACGTGTACTTTTTCACAAAATAAATAAAATTGGAGTGTCTGTATGTAATATTAATTAAAATAACCGCTTTTTACTAATCTCATATGCTGTTTACAAGATACATATACCAAAACAACAATTTTTAAAATTTTTGTGTGTCTGTTTGTCTGTCTGCTCTACCCTGTAATCTCTGGAATAGCTGGATCGATTTTGTCGGGACTTTCACAGGCAGATAGCTGATGTAATAATGTTATTTATATGTGTATAAAAATAAAAAACACTAACTTTCCAGGTAGGCTTTTAATACTACTACTATAATAAATTATGAAATTATTCGCTCTTTCAGTTTCAACGAGGTATTGCCAGTATCCCAAAAACATTGACCAAGAGCAGGGTGGTGGAAAACGCGTCGATCTTCGACTTCGAACTGGACGAAGACGATGTTGCCAGCTTGAGAAAGTTCGACGTAAATTATCGAACAGTTCGTCCATCGTTTTGGCAGAATTTCCAGAACTATCCATTGGAAAAAATAGATAATCCCACACAGGAAATACCTTTGGCGTTACGGAAATGGAAGAATGGCGCCAATCAGGATATTGAATAAAAAAATAATTCATAATATGTTATTTAACCATTTTATTAAAAAAATTAAACGAATATTACTATTTCTTTTTATTCCAGAAAACTTTACCTTGCCACTATCCCATTTTTGTGGAAAGATCTTTCCATATATATGTTTTACATATCTATTTTATATGAGATATTTTTGCCAAACGTACAATTGGTAAATTAGTAGGTATTAACCACGACTTGGACGAAATGTATGTTTAGTATTTCTTAATTCACATAAAGCATAGTCACAGTACGCGAGTTGGACTAGTATGACATATTCTTTGGTAACAAACAAAAATATTTTATTAAATTTAGTTAGTTAGACCAAATATACTTATCGGATACCAAAGTAAGCAAAACATACATACATAAATATCTTCATACCAGGTCCCTTGTGAGGTACCTAGGCAGAGAGTATCGAATGCCAAATGTCATAAGCAAAACATAAACATCTGATTTAATTTTAGATGGTCTAAAAGGTCTATATTTAATAGTTAAGAGGTACTAGTCTAATTTATGATAGTAAAAACATGTCTGAAGTCAATTTATATCTTAGTAAAAGTATAATAGCAATACATATATATATACCATATGAAATAATCAGAAATTTCGATTTTTGTCGTTCATTTAGATCTTTCCTAAATCAAGTTTTTTTTTTCATTTATTTTATCTACTCGGCAATAGATGGCATACACACATTTTTACACTGGAAACTTCTTAGGAAAGCTGTAAAAATACTCGAGCCTTGAAATATGATCTCAATCCTCCCCCCGGTGCTCGCAGTGACTCTTTAAAAAGTTTAATTAGAACAAGTGATTACCATTGCTGCACTTAAGTTAAAAAAACACTTAACCTTTCCTAATTCTTTTAGCAATGTCTTATGCTGTGTTTAGTTGTTTTTCTTACTTGCTCAAGTCTTTTATTTTCCAAAAATTAAGATAATAAAGAAATTAAGACTTTACATAGATTTTATTTAAAATACGTTAACCGATTGATATAAAATGAAGATATGAGTAAAATTTATATATTTAAATAAAATATGACGATCCCGACTACTGCAAGTGGATTCATTTATGTAACGGGAAAATATCAATTATTCCGTTAAATTAAATGACAGAGTCCTGCAATTAACCCTTCAAATTAAAAGACAGTGTCCTGCAACAACTCGCTTGGAGCGTATCATGTCAAAAGTTAGCGTTCAGGTGAGTCACTGTACCATGGGTTTCTATAACAAGCACACAACTCCTCTGATGGTAAGACACAACCGAGGCCTATAGACTCCATACATGTTGTGCGTTGCTGTCCTGTGATCAGACTGTTAAACCGCATGTATAGTCTACCGGTTTCCCTACCCTCACGACACATCAATTTAATGCCTAAGTTTTCAAACCGGATGATAAGGTAATAGCAGGCAAAAAGTAGCAGGTGAATATTATTATTTTAGTTGTCCCGAAAAACTTCGATCCGCCCGCATATAGGGGTATGAAAAATAGATATTACAGATTCTCAGAGCTACCCAATATGCTTAAAAAATAACATGAGAACACGAACGGAACGGGATAAAATGTATTCTATGTCCTTGTCCTGGTTCTAGGCTACGTCCCAAATATGTAAAATTTAACCAAATCACTTTATCCGTTCTTGAGTTATAAATAGTTTGACTAACACATTCGTTCTTCGGTTATTAATAGTTTTCCCCGTGTTGGTCATGGGTTTTCCGTGTTGGTTCGGGTCCTGTGTAGAATAAACCATCTATCTTTCTATCCGGCAGCTCGTAAGAGGCTAGCATATGTTATCAAGGTCATTGCCAACATGACCACTGCTGATAGAGTGCTGTGCTGCAACTTTCCCGGGTAGGGATCCAACATCATATTTCTACATACCATAATGATAGAGACGTATTCCGGTTCAGAGGGCAAGGTAGCCGGTAGACTTGTACATCAGGCCTAACTAACACGACAGGGACGCACCTACAAAAACTATGAAGTCTATAAAAAAACACAACTTTTAATGATATACCTGTTTCTAATTACGTTGTGGGTGCATAAGTATGTACTCTGCCTACTTGGCAGTGATGCTATATTTTTTATTTTTAATAATTTTCTAAGTTGTAGGTTTCCTCTTGTTTGAAGTATTGCAATAATATTAGCAATCCTATAATATCCTTGTTAGCCTTAATTTTTACTAAATGTTTCTAAAAATAGAGAATTCGTATAAAATTACCTTTAGGGTCAATTTTGGATACTGGCTCTTATTGTTGAAAATGTAGTTACTATTTATTACACTTGATAGTTGCACAAGTTTCGACGACATAATCTCTGTAGTAGCCCCATCTGTTGACGTAGCACATTAAAACTTTCGTCTAAAAAATAAAGATTTTTTGGGATTCAAGCTCTCGCGCTATTAGAGTATAGTTTTGTAGAACTTTACGTGCTACGGCTAACATTTCAGTAGCTACGACGTAGGCGACTAGTCGTGAATTGTAGTTGCTACGATAATGTAGTAGGTATTAATAGATAGATATACCGTAATGATTATTATCTATTAATGAATACGTTCTATAATATCTAATTATTATAATTAAAGTTGTCGGAAACCTTGCTTAACATATTAAGTGCTACTGAGAAACCGATATTATAGTTACAAATATATATTTCTTATGCAAAATCAAATCTGATCTTGAGATTTAAAGAATACTTTGAATTCATTAATGAAGTTCTTATAAATTATTACTAGTCATACAAAAAATTATGTTTATAACTATTTTTACAATTGTATATAATCCGATTCATTTTTGCAGTTTAATTAGTAAACAAACAAAATTGGATTGAAAAAATTAATATTTAAAAATTATTAAAAATTTACCTAGTCTTAGGACATCAGATGGACTTAAAAAAATGTAGAAATGGCAGCTGGTACCAAAGAAAATCGGCAATCTATGTCTGCGTTTTTTTTAATTGAAATGATTTTTTGTGCCTGGGATTGGATTTTGTGTCAAATATGGCGGACATATGACCTTTTACATCATACCTAACATCGCTGACTAATCATAGGTGCAAAGTATGTAAATTCTGCCTACCGCTTCGTGGTGATGGGCATGACGGTATTTTCATTATTAAGATAAATTAACAAAACACCTTTTTTTGTAGACTTAGCTCTTCTATTAAACACGGTGTAAACATAGCATGGCTCTCAAAGAAAATAATTAAAAAAGCCCCTTCTTTCGCTACATTTGCATGAAGGAGAGTCATGACGTATCTCCCAGAGCCTTTTAATCTCATACCTTTGCTCAGCACGGCTTCGAACCCACACTTTACATAACTGTCTCAGGGAAAATAAGAATAATACCTATTTAAATTAGAAGGAAAGTTTCCTTTTTCGCTGTGCGAAAGGTAGACGTTTTTACCCCCTTATGAGAACATATCCTTAAATTAAATTTAGTTTTCTCTGTGGTAGAACGTAGTCGATGTCCGACATTGTCACGGGTTCGATTCCCGGGCGACTGGTTTTTTGAGATTTTGTCAATTTATCTGAAAAATGTAACATTGTTTGAGATTGACTTTGTGTTTGATATGGCGACGAACTTGTCATCTGTCACATCTTGGAGAACCAGCGGCATGGTACGATGGCCGTATTGACACATTACAATAGTGATGTGAACGTTAATTCACTATCGAAAAAAATATTAATCGAAATTATTGATCATATTATACATTACATTCAAAATAATTGAATTTAGAAAAACTTATGTTGTCCCACCACACAACTGTGTATTTACCAAAATAAATTGACCAATAATTATTATCTTATAAAAAGTTCGCAAGACCTTAACCCTATAATTTAGAAATCAATTTAACAAACAAATTTTGGGTCCTAATATGATAAAATTTATGAATCTCTGCAAATAACTATCGTCAATAAAGTACTGCAATTCGTTGCTTCAAAGTGGCTATCAATTATATCGAACTTCAAGAGCGAACAAACGTCAAAACGGCCATCATAGCGTACGTTTAGTTTAATATTGTCAGCTAATAGTGGGTGTATTATATGTGCAATGGATATGGGCATGACGATTTTTATTCATTTTATTTAGTTTTTTAGTAAATTCATCTGATTGACCAATTATTACTTTATAGGTACCTAATTAAAATTCTTAAAGATATAAATGTTTAGTTTATCCATCATTCACTTTACTCGAGGGATTAGCGTACACCAAGAGTCTTAGGTTCATTTCCGACGGGATTTGTGTGTTGTGAAATGTTCATATTTCTGGGTGTTAATTTTTTTTTATATTTTTTTAGTTTTTTTTGTAGGTAAAAATTTTCTTTCGCAAAAGACAAGCGAGACACAGTCTTACTTTAGAGTAAATTTAATTTGTCCACATATTATTTTTTTAGATATTATTCAAAGGGGAGCTTAATTAAGTTTTATATCCATTTACCAGTGTAGAATACAAATTCACTTAATTTTCAAGTTTTTTTTTAGTGAACATTTCAATAAGTGAATAGGTTTAAAAATATTTTTAGCAAAGTTGTTTGATTATTAATCGTAGCTTATTACACTACTCCTTACACTAAACATAGGTAAAATGATTGCACTCTCGTTTGATTTTTAAAAATATTTTTTTTTGTAAAATTTTTTTGTTATTTTTTTCAGTTTGAGATTATGAATTTGTTTATTATTTTGTGAATAACTTTAATGTCCCTTATGTTTTTTGACATATTTTTATATGAGATAAGACATCGAACAGGCACACGGGTCCGCTGATGGTAAGAGACATCCGTTGATCCGTTGACCATAGATGTTGTAGGTCCGTCGCTCCCCTTTGGTCGAGCTGTTAGACCATATGAACAAGTCTACCGTCTACCTTACCCTCTGCACCGGAACACGACAATGTCATGGACAGAAATAGGTAAGGCGGTGGATCCCCAACCGGAAGAGTAGCTGTATAGCACTCTACCAACATATACATTGAAAATGACTCAGCTAACCTATGCTCGCCCCTTACCATCTGCCTGGTAGGAAGGCAGTTGGTCTATTCTATACCGAAATAAATTTTGTGTAGAATTTTTGTCTCACTATATTACTGAATATATAACTATGGAACGGCTGTACCGATTTTGACGGAACTTTTACTGGCAGATAGATGAAGTAATAAGGAGACTTTTATTAAATTAAATTGGAAAGCAGATAACATTTCAGGCACAGTTAGTAATTAATAGCAGCGGAGTACTCGGTTACAAAAAAAATTCTTTTATAGATTTTTAGCTCTTTTTATTTAGTTTCATAGATTATGTGATCATGATAGTGAAATGTCAGAGTTTAATTTTATTAATATCAGAGCACATCCTGTCTCAAAGCGTAAATAGTGCTTACCTATGGAGTGCACGCTCCTGGTAATTTTCCTTTGGTATTAGATCAATCTGTATTAGTATTGTAGTTTATGCTTACTTAAGCCACAAGAATATACCACAGACTTTTTTTTGTTTTATTTTATGTAAATACACTTTATTGTACACAAGTAATATTAAAGAGATACACGCAAACAACAAAACATTACAAAAGGTGAGCTTATCTCCAACAAGAGATATCTTACAGCTAACCTAGAATCCGTCAAGTGCAAGTCTAACTCGCACATGAGCGGTTCCATACAAATCTGTAAAAACAGCAAAAATCACGTTTGCTGCATGGGAACACCCTTTTAATACTTATTTTCTTTTGTTTTTAGTATTTGTCGTTATAGCAGCAAACTAAATACATAATCTGTGACAATTTCAACTGTCTAGCTGTCACGGTTCATTAGATACAGCATGGTGACAGACAGACAGACAGACAAATGGATAGCGAAGGTTCCAGTTTTATCCTTTGGTTACGGAACCTTAAAAAAGCTAGATAGTGTACATAAAGAAGTAATCAATGAATATGATTAATTAACACATAAACTTAAAAGTGTATCCTACTTAGACTGATATGACATACAAATTAAAAAACAACTATTATTATTTTTTGCACTTTACCTAAACTAAGTTATATTTGGGAGTTTTACTGACAGTGAAAAACATTTGTACAGAAGAGACTCCCTTAGTGTGTGTTATTGCCTCTTATAATATGATTGTAGTAGTGCTAACTTCGAGATCGCAGCTATTTTACTCTTTTTGATTGGAGAAACTCCTAGAACAATAGTGGTTGCCAAAATTAGCTCATTATAAGTGACGTTTGATGAGTTGTGCCCGTCTGTATCTAATCTATAGGTACAAATTAATAAAATTGGAGTGTCTGCAGTAATATTAAAATAACAACTTTTTACTAAATGCATATGTATGTTTTGGTAAACACCACATATACCTACCAAATAAGTACAGTATACCCCAATACAATAGTGAGTTGGTACCTACATATACACAACAGTAATTTTTAGAATTTTTGTCCGTCTGTCTGTCGGTCTGTCTGTCTGTCTGCCTGTCTGTCTGTTTTACCCGCTAATCTCTGAAACGGCTTAGGCAACTTTTATTTTAGAATGTTATTTTAGAAATGTATAAAATAATTAAATAAAAACGTAGACGAAGTCACGGGCACAGCTTGTGTCTACTATCTTATTAAAGGTAAGTATGTAATGTTCGAATATTGTTTCGACATTTGAATCAAATGAATCAAAATAAACATGTCTTTGGGTTTGACCGCCTCCTTAGTCGAGCGGTTAGCCTACTCGCTAAAAGTACCTAAGTTTGGGTTCGATCCCGACGGAGGCAGGCATTTGTGTGATTTGATAACGGTATTGTGTGTTTATTAAATATTATGGTGAAATAATATAAGTACTTATTTCTATAGGTAGGTATATTAATATCGTTGACTAACATCTTTACCTAATCATAGATACACAAGCATATAATTTGCTTATTTTGGGGTTAGATGGCTTTGTGTAAACTGTCAAGGTACCTATAGGTATTATTATTGGGTCAAAAAATATAAACAAAATAAAAAAAATATGACTTTAGGCCTTAATAACCACTATTATTGACGACGCTGAACCTTTTTTTCAAGAAGTTATTAAAAAACAATCAGAAAATGTTTGAGAAACATATTTTATAACTTAATTAGTAATAATTAAATTATTATTTAATCGCTAATAGTAATAATACCTACGCGTATACTATAAGTACGAAGTAGCAATTGGTATGTATGTCAAATGTCACAGTATTATTATTTTGTTAAAAACAAATTAAGACAGTATTTTACAAATGTCAATACTCAGTCAATGAATTATTAATAACCTCACTATTATTTAAACAGACAAACAGAAATTACAATATAATAAAGACTAAAATAAAACCACGGTGATGAATTTCTGAACGTAAAATAGGCGAAGGAAAAAAGTAGCTGTATGCCCCGCCTACCGATGGGCTTATAGGCCCCGCCTATGGTAGAGGGGACAGACTGTCTTATTCGCCAGTTGGTACTGGCTTTCGCAGATCACGCACAGCATTTTTGTTATCATAATAACAGTTTTAATTAATATGTTTGTCATTAATTAACCTAAATAACCTCTTTTGTCAATCTACTAAAGATTTCCCGCGCAAATTTGACATTTGTTTTTTTTTAGACCTAGTTTTCATGTGATTATCTGTGGGTGTGTGCTAGTGTTGTTTTTCATGGCGGATTATACAGCCTTACGTCTAGGTATACATAAGGTATGTTTATATTATTTAAGTTACTAATTTAATTAATGATTAAAAAAAAGATCATTATAAATATTTTACACAAGGCGAGTTATATACTTTCCTATATGTAAACCTAAAACAGCTGAAACATTTATTTACTGAAGCTTAAAGACTGCACTTTAAACATCCTTTGCTTTTTTAAGGAACATAAGAACACTCAAACAGAAAAAAGAAATTATTTTTACGAACCAAGAAACGTTAAACCTCCCCATATATTTTTAAATGAAAAGCACTTGTGCTGTTTGACATATAACTTAGATTCTATATATCCGGTTTCGCTTTTTACATAATTAGGCTAATTTAAGTTATAAGGCTATAACATTGGTAATTATAAATTATTTGTAAGTAATATGCGAAATACTATGCGAATTGTACAAGTGATCTTTAATTAAAAAAATTGAATATTGAACTATTACAATTTAGACCTTCAAGGTTTATACTTCTATGTCGAAGCAGAGTAAAAAAAAATTAAACGCTTCGAACTCTTAATTTTATGGTTTTTTATATGGCTTATTTACCCCCCAATCAACTATAACTTTGAAATATTGTCACGCTGATATCTGTGAAGTGGTAGGCAGAGGTATAATTTTATGCACCCACAATTAGCCGACGATATTAGATCCCATGATATGAAGGATGGCAAGTCCGTCGCCATATCGAGCATAAATACAATCATAGGCAACGTTATGTTTCCCACATAAGCTAAAAAAATTCATAAGACCTAGTTTTCCTACCCAGGAATCGACCCCGAGACCTCATGTTCAAGTCGGACAGCGACTACTTACGTTCGAACAGAGGGGCGATTTTACTTTAGTCTATTATTAGTTTAGGCTATTAATTTGGTTTTAAAATGAAAATTAAGGAAACATCAACATGCTTTAAAAAGCATAATTTATACAATTATCTACTAAACTAGCTGCCCGTCCCGGCTTAGCACGGTTCCAATTATATTTTTAAATTATCCAGGAAACCATCGAAATATCCATATAAAACTACAACCCAATCGTTTCAGCCGTTTAGAGGCTATGTCAAAAAGATACGATAATTCTTATTAGGTACCCGTTCTTCCATTACCCGTTATTCCCGCAGGAATGAAGCATTTTCCCGCGATAAAAAGTAGCCTATGTTCATCAGGGAAAATGTCGGCTTCTAACGGTAAAATTCAATTTTTTCAAATCAGCCCAGTAGTTTCGGAGTGTATTCTATACAAACAAGCAAACAAATCTGTCCTCTTTATAATATAAGTATAGATTTTATCACCTTATTATTGCCTGCCACCTGTCACATCATGGGCCCTAGTACCTTGGCTAATCGTGGGTGTTATAGTAAATCCACTGGACTCACGAGTCATTGATATAGATACTAGCACACCTCTGCCTACCCCTTCGGGGATAATAGGCGTGAAGAAACTTTTTTTATCATCTTTTAATATTGGACGGTTTTACACGAAAATGAACAAATCTTTGTCAAGTTCAAAATAATCTGTGCTAAAGTAAGTCGAAATAAAAATAAAACAATCTATGTATAACTACGTGTACTAATAAAAACCCACTTTTTACACACGACCAACCCATATGTTTCTAAGTAGAGAACCGTGCTGCATTGAAGCAGCCTTACTTATTTACACACATACTTTCACGTTACAGTCCCTTAAAGGGTAGGCAGAGAATATCAAGTGCCAAGTCTCACGATCCTTACAATACCTACTTGCTTAGCTTCCTCCACATTCATTACTCTCTTCTTACAACACGCTGGTTTTGGCGAGTCTTCATACCACCCTCGGTTAATACACGAGCGATTTGGTTATCAACCTAAATTGATTTTTATTGTACACTAGCTGTGCCCACGACTTTACCCGCGTTTTTATTTAAAGTATTTATATGATACATTTCAAAAATAAAATTCTAAAATTTATTAAAATTTATTAATTTAGTAGCCCCGGGCCGTTCTTTATTATATTAGCTGTCTGCCTGTGAAAGTCTTGTAAAAATCGGGCCAGACGTTTCAAACAGACAGATAGACAGACGGACGGAAATACAAACAGAAAGACAGACAAAAATACTGAAAATATTGTTTTGGTATATGCACCATGTAAATATACATATGCACTTAGTAAAAAGAGGTTATTTTAATATCACATACAGACACTCCAATATTTTTTATTTGTGTAGATTATATTTTATTCAAGCTGTCATACGTTAGTGCTCTTGTTCCGTATCCTATTATTACGTTCTGTATAGTGTAGTATAGCCAGTAGACTTGTCCACATAGTCCAAGAGCAGCGACTTTAAGATGAGGACGCTCAAAGCATCTATGCCTATAGGCAGCGGTTGCCTGGCATCATCAGAAAAGCCGCCTCCTGTTCTGTAACTTTATGGTTCGACATCATAGATATAACATTGACTTATGATGTATTTATGTCCAGTTTAATTTTTTTAATTATTATATTGAATATTAATATATATTATGAAAATTATAAATATGTAAAATCGTAGTGGTGGGATGTGATATTAAAATAACCGTTTTTTACTTAATGCCTATGTAGGTATATTAAATTACATATAAGTATACCAAAATAGCATTTTTTAGAATTTTTGTCTGCCTTTCTGTCTGTTTCTACCCACAAACTTTGAAACGGCTGGATCGATTTCGACGAGATTTCACAACAGACAGCTAATGTAATAAGAAATAGCTTAGGCTAGGTAATTTTGTTTAGAACTAGCTGTATCCGCGACTTCATCCGCTTTTTTTTTTAATTATTTTATTTTTTACATTTCAAAAACAAAATATATTATTTAACTTATCACATCAACTGTCTACCAGTGAAATTTCCATCAAAATTGGTCCAGCCGTTTCAGAGATTAGTGGGTACCAACAGACGTTTTAAAAAATTTGTTTTGGTATATGTACCGTGTATTTAGACATATGCATTAATTAAAAAGTGGTTATTTTAATATTGCATACAGACACGCCGATTTCATTTATTTGTAAAGATTTTATTTTGGAAATATATCAAATAAAAAAATTAATTAAAAACGCGGACAAGTCACGGGCACAGCTTTCTTGCGTGAAGGAGTAACAAACAAACAAACAAACAAACAAACTTTCGCATTTGTAATATTTATTTAAGAAGATTGATGATTATCCAGAAAAATAAGTTTAGTTTCTGGATTTGAAATCAAAAATACGTATAACCATAAATTTTCACTCCCAACTATTTAGTAATAGTCATTTAGTTACTAAATATTTTTAAAGCTGACCGTATTAGAAAAAGACGAAATAGCTTATGTTGTTGAATGACAGATGGCGTTACGTCCGCCACACAGTAGCTTATCTACCAATGCGCAAGAGCCATTTCATATTTTTACTTGTGCATAAAGTTATATTTACTAACAATAAATTTAGGGTATCTACGTTTGTTAATATTTAATATTTAATTAAATAAGAATATATTGATAATTTTATACACTATAAAAATACTATATTACATTTAAGCTAACCGGTTTCATTATTTACAGCATCATCAAGGCAGGTAATTTTAGGTAGCTATGGTTAAAATAAGTTAGGTTTTAATTAATATTTATGAATAATAATTAGTGTTAATTATAAATAATTTGTTAAAATATTTACCAGCAATATGTGGTAAAATATGTTGGTATAAATAAATACTTTTTAAGGCTTTAAAACTAAAGATGAGACAATCGGAATAAGAAGTACCCCTCGCTCAGCAGCTCGTAAGAGACAAACATAGGTTAACTTACCAACATAACCACTGTTGGTAGATCGCTGTGCAGCAACTCGCCCGGATAGGGATCCACCGTCTTACCTATTCCTGCCGCCATATGACATTGCCGTGTTCCGGTTCGGAGGGTAGGATAGCCGGTAGATTTGCTTATAAGGTCTAACAGCCTGACCACAGGCCAGCGGCGCACATACAACATCTATAAAGGTAAAATGGTGATAAAATAAATATAAAATAAAAAAAATAATGTCTATAGGCCACGGTTGTCTCTTACCATCAGAAGAACCATAAAAAAATTACCAAACTAGCAAGTAAAACAGTGTTCATGTCATGAATATGTATAGTTTTCTGATTTTCCCTGCACTTTTTTCTTATGACAATTTGTTCGTGTGAGTTTTTCCAGTGTATCTGAAAAACATAATGTTGCCTGAGATTGGGATATATGCCCGATATGGCGACGGACTTCATCACGGGACCTAATATCGTTGGCTCATC
>DVZL01003078.1:0-14431 GCA_018236625.1 Lasaia peninsularis
GCGAAAGTAACTCTGTCTGTCTGTTACGATTTCACGCCTAAACCATTGAACCAATTTTGATGAAATTTAGTACAGAGTTAGAGTTACCTTAGGGAACGAAGTTTCTAATTTTTTTCAAGAACACAATTGAGCTACTGCGTTCGATATATAAATTGATGGCTATTATACAAAAAAATTATTAAGTATCTTAATTTTTACTATGTACTAGCTCAAAAGATTATTTTGGTATATGTAGGATATTTTGTATTATAATTATTATTGTGTAAAATATTATATTGGTTTGGTGTGTATGTGTGTTTGGTGTATAAGCATACATATACATTTAGCAAAGAGCGGTTATTCCAATATTACATACAGATACTCTAATTTTATTTATTTGTATAGATGATACAAAAGGCATATTGTAATTTTTTTTATGGGATAAGACAGGGAACAAGCACACAGGTCTGGTGATGGTAAGAGACTACCGTGGCTAATAGACACCATAGATGTTAAGGTGCCTCACTGTCTGTGGTCAGGTTGTTAGACCATCATAATAACGATAAAAAAGGATTTTCATGTTTACATCAAAAAGATAAAATAAAATACAAAGTTTATAACATATAACAACTATAAAATTCAAATTATTACATGATGCTTAGACTATTTGATGTGTGAATTTTATTGTATTATACTCATGTCATCAGAAAAACAATTTAACTTATTTAGCTTTTTATATTAAAATGCATGAAAAATGCTTACCAAAACACTGTGCATTCCAAGATACACTCGACTTACACAAATTAATGTGCACCAAGAGAATGCTAAAAGTGCTCCCCAATGGACAGGATACTGGTACCTATTCATGGTGTAAAATAACACTGAGAATGGAATGGATACTCCAACCATTGCATGGGTTGAAGGCATTCCATATTCAATCGCCCATTTATCTTGCAATTTTTTCACTGGATAACCTGGTCTGGGCCACCGTATGATATCTTTAAAACCTTGACCTAGAAAAAAAAACATTTTTTAATTAAATATATGAAGTCATTTAATTTTAAGAAGGAAAAAGATAAACTTTTATGGACTCTTAATATAAAATAATAAAGAATTTTAAATTTAGGTTTTCTATTTTCAAAGTTTATATTCTTCATTATAATGTTTTTATGATTCCATACCCAAAGAAGAAAAAGGGAGCCCATCTGTCTGTCTGTCACCAGGCTATGTTTCTTGGGCCTGTTAGCTAGACAGTTGCAATTTTTACAGATATCGTATTTTTGTTGCTGCTATTAGAACAAATACTAAAGTATATAAAAAAATTAATATTTAAAGGGACTTCTATACAAGTAATGACCCCAATCATCAAAATATATCTATCCATATTTAGATTGCAGTCAAGTATCCATCATCGTAATTTGATATATTCTAAGAGTATATAGTTACATATTTGCTTCAAAATAAACATTTAAAATTTAGTATGTGTAAATTGTGAATTTATAGCTGCATTTAGAGGCAATAGATATGACATGGAAAACTTTATGCACAAAGCTCTTGACTTTTATTTAAAAAATATACCTATTTTAATAATTTAAATGCAGGAAATAAAAAGCTTTTTAAAAATAATAGGTATATTACCCCATGTGTGTGTTGTTAATAATCCAAATGCCAGGTAACTTCTAAACTTTAGCCTAAGTGGTAGTTTTTAAAAAAATGTCAGGATTAATACAACTTCCTCATCTGTTCCTGCCACCAGAAAGTTAACTTACTTACTTAGAATTCCAGCCTCAGGTTTGTAACACAGTATAACTATTGGTAATCCATATGCTCCTTCGCCATCCAATATTATAATAAATATCATATATAGAAACTAACCTATATACATTACAATTGTCCACACAAGTATAACTCTTCTTCCAACAGCACCATCAATGTTCCAAAACCAAAATGGTATAAACGTTGCATAAAATATCTCATCACCAAGTGCTGTGCCCAACACAAATAAATAATACCAAAACTTGTTGTCTATGTAACAGACTATTTCTTCGTGCGCCTCGGATCCATCCGTATCGTAAGAAGATTGCGACGTACCCGATATATCACTTGGTATTCTCTTGTGTGCCTTCACAGAAGACTCATTGTCGTTTTCATGTCTATCAGAATAAACTATACTGGCCTCTTCATTTTGATTTGTTTTCTTATAAATTACACCAAAAAAGTTCTGAACTTTAACAACAAGGAGGGGATCTTTTAAATATTCTATTATATTATCCCACATTTTTTTTCCTATTTCTTATATCACAGATCGTTAATATCACTGGTATATTAAGCTTTTTCTTTTCAGTACATTATTTTTTTACATTAAATTGCATGTATTTTGAATAGTGTCCTTTTCTAAAAACTTAATACTCCTTCCTGCCTTTAGATTTTGTGAATTATGATAGACTACTGAATAATAATTAATAAATATACACATTAAAAGTTTTTTTACCTTGTGCGTTTGACTTTTGACCAAAGAATATATCTTTTGACAGAACTGTGACTAATAATGATCAAAGACAATTCACAAAACCTATGTAGGGAGTCATCTATATTAGTATTAATTAGTATCACTGCCAAATCTCACATAGGTACCTAGTATGCTTAGGTGCAGATGACCCATACCTGACATGACTTTTTATGGCCATAACTATGATTATTTTGTACTTGATTAAAATAAATTAAACTACCTACCTACCATTCTTTAAAACAAAATATAAACCTAGGTACCTACACTACGATAGAAGAGGCAGTATGGCCAATGATTTTAACCTGTCTGGAACGAATACAAAGAAGGGAAAAAAGACAAAATGTCAAAGTAATGTCAGAAACTCGGAACTAAAATCAAAATATTTGTAAAATATACCTATATTATCAAGTTTTTTAAGTGGCATGATAGTATGATTAATCATCAAAATTGCGATATTTGCTTGGAATAAATTTTAATGAAATATTAAAATTGATTATTTATCTACACAGAAGGATAGCTAAGGTTATTTGAAATTTAATTTAAATATTATTTGCGACGAAAAGAAGATAATAATTCAAAACAAAGGGTACATGTAAGTTTCTTTTATTTATTTTTTTAATTTCAAATACAAGTTTGACCGACTGACAAAAACTAGATTTGCTATAGAATAAGGCAAACAAAATTGACAAAGCAATATAATTTATTTTAGAAAGCCTCAACTTTCCGATCGGCTTCAAAATTTTATGGTATACTTAGTACAAAGTCACATAAGTAGCTTCAAAAAAATTCAATTAGTGGAAATTTATAATGTTAATTTTTAAAATTAAGATTAGAAGATTTTGAAATTTTTAAAAATGATTTTAGAATCCATTCAAACCATAACTCGTAATGATTAATGAACATAGTTTATTCTAGATCTTGGTTAGGTTGGGATGAAGGTCCCAAAGCTTTAAATATTATCTGACCTATAAATTCTGTACGACTTAAATTATGTAATTGTATTAGGAAATTATTATATCCATTCATAATATAATTCTTTAATATCTCATTGCAAAATGATATTTTAGAGAAGCATTCAAGGGTAGAGTTTTTTGTACATTAATTTACTGCAGTAATTTTACAGTCATTGCCTGTTTTTTGTAATTTTCATTTTAATCAATTCTAATAAATTGGCTGTGCAATAACCAAATTTGTAAATTTTGCATCAATTCACATCTATTTTGTAAATATGAGATTTAGGTGTCCCTAGTTATGTATTTACTTTATTCTATATTATTCGTTTGTATTGCCATTTATATTTTGATTATTACTCAAGACCTATTTGTAATGTCTTAGAAAAATTACTGTTATAGAAAAGGAGGCAAAATATTAATTAGGTCACTGATGAGAAGTAATCACTGCCTTTCTTGAACATCCATAACACCAGCAATATCATAGATGTGATGCTAAACTTTTACTGAGTACTCTCTTCTTGAAGATTGTTAAATGTCACAAGTAAATTAAAGGTCAGTAATGATTGGTTCCGGTTATTTAGAGCTTACATAAGATAATCTACTTCATCTGCAAATCAGGTGTTGTCTTTCATCATACATAATGATATAATTTTACTACTTCATAGATTTTATAAGATCCGATTGTTAAGTTTAAATTTTAATGTCCTATTTATAGTGCATCCTATACATCCATAAGTAAGATATAACAAGATATATTCTATGTTTATATAAGCATAGTTCTTTTCTCTTTGACTCATTCTTTGAATTATAAAGTAAAGCATTACTTAAGAGAATAAACATAAAAAATATAGAGACAATCTACTACCTCTGTTCAACTATTGGTTTGCTAGTTTTTATTTTTATTATATATTCTACATATAATTTTAACTCCTAGATATGTTTTGATAAATGTTTTATACTTCTTTTTGTAACTGTTAGATTGCCTGATTAATAGTAATTCCATCATAATAGAGAAGTCTGCAACAACTGGGCTGAGTAGGGATCAACCCCTTCACCTAATCTGCCGTATGAGCCCTGTCAGTTGTCTCTTACCAAGAGTAGAGCCATGTGCTTGTAGGTTGGCTTCTATTCTAATATTATGAAGAGGGAAACTATGTATTTTTGTATGCTTATAAACTCATAAAGAACTACTGTTGAACAAATTTCAAATATTATTTCACTGTTGGAATACTACATTACACCATGCATCATAGGCTATATACACATATGACTAGAATAAAGTTAACCAAAATCAGAACACAACATTACTATACCATTAATATTTTACTAAATAAATAATTCATTTTGTGGTGTTTCAATAGATATAGAATGTTTTCAATAACTCAAATTGGATGTTCAGGGAAACAAAATACTGCTACCACACAATGATCAGTGTGGCCCCATGCAAAGCAGCTGCAATCTATCCTGACACTGAAAATTTTGCGTTAAGAAATTTTACTTGGCTTTGTTTCATCACCAAGAAACAGAAAATGAGACAAAATATTACCAGTATAATGTATAAAATAGAATGTGGGATGGGCCGCTAGTGGGAATTAAAAATTCTCGATGTTAATGCTTTATAGACATAGTTGCAGGCAAAGCTAATCTATAGACATTATGACCTATTCATACCCATTAAAGATAAAGGTATAGCGTTTAATTTATTATACTCTGTTATTAGCACATGTCAGTTCAAACAGATAAGATGAAAACATTCATTCACAATGGGTATGTTTGTGAACAACCTGGCAATATCTCTTTGATAACATTGTAAAACACAGTAAATTTAATATACATTTTGCTAGAAACCGCTCCCAGTTTCAGGTGTTCTCATTCGTAATGTAAACATTTATAGCTTTACCTTTTACATTTGTTGATTTCTTAATCTTTACGTGAATAGACAGATTATATCGGCTGGGAAGAGCTCACAATAGACAAGGACAGGATTCTTTGTTAAGTTATCATTTATCACTCATTTTAAGTGGGGGTGACTAGGTGGTAGTTCTCTTACTATTCAACAAAATCGCACCACCCCTTCGTTTCTAGTCCTACTACTTCTTGTGTTATAGAGAATTTACTTAGGTTACTGTCTATGAATTTCATTTTCAGCTTATTTAGATGTCATGCATTTCTCCATCCTGCTATCAATGTACCAGTTTGCCTTGAAAGCCTTACAATTAAAAATAAGAAACAGAACAGGCAGTTACAGTTAAAAGTTATAGCAGGTCAGGTGTGTGGACAATCAGCGAAAGCTTAATTTCACCAAGACAAAACAGCATCTTAACACTTAAACTTGACCAATATATTCACATTGTGAGGTCAGTGTTAAAATGTGGCAATATTATAAATATCAGTCGACAGACAAACCATGAATCATTCTTATGTATATTTATTTAATAACCACAAAGATAAGGTTCTTGTCAGTTTCTCTCAGTGAGTCGAATCTACCGTCCATGCGATAATTACTATGTAGACCTCTTATAAGTGATTTTTATCGTAAAAATAACAGTAATGTGTTTTCTACACCATACATATGATTTTATATGAATCAACGTATAGGTACCTGACATGTTTAGCTTCGAAAAAGATAAATGAAAATGATAGTACCAGTTGATATTATTGCGTAGTGCGTAGAAGCGTGTTTTGCCGGGCAGTGTAACGTGTTTTCTTTGGTAAGAATAAAATCTATGTACCGTGATATAACCAATTAATGTGCCATAACAATATTGTGCAATTACTTTTTTGTTAATCTAAGTGTAACATTGATAGAATAAATGATTTATGTAAGTAGTGTCATAATTTACATTTGAGAATGTAGTCCGTGACAACAGACTACCTATTCGCCCTCAGCTTCGAACGCGGTTTTTCTCGACCTTATCGCGTAGAAACATACTCTTTTTTTATTGTAATCAGTTAAAAAGTAGGCTATGTGTTACATATATATTTGGGTGTATAAGCTAGATTACTCTAAAATTTTTTGGAAAACCGTTGAGTAGTTAATGCGTAAAAGACTAACAAACACTCTCACAAAGTATCGCTATCCATAGATTTATTCACACATAAACCATGAACTGTAAAAATATAGTGTAATAAAAGGATTTGGCAAATTGTCTGTGATTGATCTCTATTATTAACTAGCTGTGTCGGCAAACTTCGTACCTCCCAACACGAACTCTGTGACTCTCTTTTTTATCTTATTTTTAAGTTTTAATGTTTTTCCTGTTATTCGCGGCTAAAACTATACAAGCAAATATAATAAAAATAGCTCTAACATTTCTCGAGTTATAAATTCTATAACAAACTCGACTTTGTTACATACATAAGCATAAGCGTTACATACGGTGCTTATTAAATTACAGAGCAGGCTGTATTATAATTTTGTAAATAATATATAATAATGTATTTGCATACAACTCAGATTTTGGTTACTTTGGTCGAAGCAAAGCATGTGTTTTTCCATTACTATTTCTTGGATTCTGTATGTACCCAAAAGGACACTACCTCATGGACCGCGATAGCTATAGGCAGTTGAAATTTTCACAGATGATGTATTTATTTTGTCGCTATAACAACAAATACTAAAATATAGAAAAGTAAATGTTTAAATGGGCGTCTATACAACGTATGACCAATAGATGTCGCTATCTCAGAATATCAAGTTATATTCACTTTTAAATGTGCTTTTAAATAAACAATTTGTATAAAGTTGTTTTTAAAACGTGATTTCGTTTCCTGTATTTACATACACGTAGTCATGGAGCCTTCGTACGCGAGTCCAAATTGCACTTGGTCGGTTTTTTCATTATTAAAGTTAATAATATACACACCACAAGTAAGTTAATAAAAATATTGCATAATTTTGCAAGAACGGGTTTAATGCAACTTAAGAATTAAGCTCAAAATGCCGGTAATCATATGTAAACTTTATGTCGCATTTTATTACATTACATATCCGATGCATTAAATTAAATTAGCCAATTCAGATGTTTATCTACGTTGCATATTATCACCCGCTTGATTAAACACTATGTAGAAGCTTCCGTAGGTGTGACTAACTCTTATGTGACTTACCGGTTGTACCATTGGTACATTAAATTACATTGTTGATGCATTTTCCTTAAGATATGTACAGTGTTTACATTTCGTTTATGATTGCTATATAATTGAGTGTATGTAGAAAGTATAATAACACTATAGTATAAAATATATACATATTACTGCATCAGGATGTTTTTTTTAAATTTAAATAATAAAAAGAACACTTTATTAACTAAAAATCAATTTTTGTTAAAAAATAAAGTATTTATGATAAAAATTGATTTTTGTACTGTATTTATATATGTATCAATATAAATATTACTGGACAAATTATACAAATTGATCTAACCCCAAAGTAAGAGAATGCTTGTGTTATGGGTGCTAGACAGTAGACAACGATACTAATACATAGAAATACTTAAATATATACAAGAATAAATTTACTAAACACCCAGACCCGGAAACACAAACATCTATGTCCATCACACAAATGCCTGTCCCCGTCGAGAATCGAACCCGAGCCTCGCGATTAGTTGATGGGGTTAGGCGTGTACACTAGCCCCTCGACCAACGTATGTACCTACTGTTAACAAAAATCTATGTTCGTGATACGCAATTAGATATTTTTGTATTATTTTGGTATTACCCATTTAATTTAAATCGTTTCAGGTAATTAAATTAAATTTAACATAATATTTGATCACCAGCTTTCCGCTCGCGTGAATTGTAGTCGGTTTTTGATGGGATAAGACAGCGAATAGGCACACTCGTCTCCTGATGGTAAGAGACAACCGTGTTCTATAGAAACCATAGACGTTATAGGAGCGCCGCTACCCTGTGGTCGGGCTGTTATTACAAGTCACCTTATGTGGAAGTCTACTGGCTACCCTACCCTCCTTACATGAAAAGTATCATTATAGCGGCAGGAATAGGCAAGGCGGCGGATCCCTATCAGGGCGAGTTGCAGCATAGCACTCTACCACTAATGGTTATGTTGGTAGTAACACAGTTTTTTTAACCTATGCTCGCCTCTTTCGAGTTGCCTGGTTGGAAGGCTGTTGGTCTATTCTAGACAGAGGACCAGGACCAACACGGGGAAAAACTATGTTATTTTGATGTATAAGCTATACTGTAAGCTTTTGTGAAATCCGTTCCGTAGATTTTGCGTGAAAAAGTAACCAACACACACACCCACTTACAAACTTTAATTTTGCAGTATTAGCAGGACGTATTATTAATATGGTTCAGTAAAAGTTACATGATGTGAAATTCATATAACTTGTGTAGTGCGGCGACTAGATACCTACTGTACATCATGGATATGGCTGACTATTTCATTATAACTTATAATAAAACTTTTATGAAACATACATTCCTTTTATTTAAGGGATAACATCTATTTTCCTATGCCTGGATTTATACTCGTTGCCTTTTACTCGCTTCCAGACCACAGTTCGTCATTGTCATAATTATTTGATATTCTTGAATTATAACAAGAAAAACATATTTACGCATGCACTCCTAAAATATATGTTGTTGAACATTTAATATCTTGTTTTAAAATGTTAATACATAACATATATAAGAGATAAGCATATTTTCACGATGATACCATCGCATTTTTAGACGAACATTATTATGAAATATATTCATATACGTATTCATAATTAATAAATAATAATAGTAATAAATATCTAGACAAATTACACAAATTGATCTAACCTCAAAGTAAGCAAATTACATGCTTGTGTAATGTCTTATTGGTGTTAGACAACGATACTAATAAATAGAAATAGGTACTTAAAAAGATATGAAAATAAATCTAGTAAACACCCAGACCCGGAAATTAAAACCTTATGTAGGGTACACAAATGCCTGTCACTGTCGGGAATCGAACACGAGTCTCGCGGATAGTGTATGGGGTTAGACGTGTACACTAGCCACTTGATCAACGAGGCGAGGAGGCGAAGTTATTGTTAACCGCCTTGTTGGTAAAGGAGCTAGCGTACACGCTCAACGCCATCGACCAATCTGCGACGGTTCGATTCCCGACGAGGACAAACATTTGTGTGATGAACATAGATGTTTGAATTTCCGGGTGGTTATTAAATTTATTTTGTATCTATTTATATATTTCTAAGTATTATTATCGCTGACTACCACCCGTACATAGTAATTTGCTTACTTACTTCACCAGTAACACAATAAATATTAATTATGTGTTAAAATATTTGCACACAACATATTCGTTGGTAGGTATATTTAAAAACTTTTTTGTAAAAAAATTTTAACACATATATTCGGCAAATAAATAATTTTCATTTCACTTGGGGTTACATCAAATTGTGTGATTTGCCCAAAGGTATGTGCTTGTTTAATATTGAATATGGGAAATTGCTAAATAATTATTTAATTTTTTTCTTTCCAGGTTGGCTGAAGTTAAAAATGGCGGCGGAAGAGGAGCCGGACACGTTGAAAATATACTGGGATCATTTCTTCAAATCCGAGACCGGTACTTATGAGGTAAATATACATGATACACAATACCATTCCTATCACTTACATAAGCGTCGCAATACCTGATGATTGGAGTTTTTCCTACAACATACAATTAAGGAAAGTTTTTGCTTAACTGGTAGTATAGGATCCCGTTATACAACGACCTTCACCGAGCTGGTTAATGAATGAAAGATATTTTTTATCAAATAAAATATGTCAATAAATTTATTGCGAATGAGTTGTCTAAAAATTTCAGTCCAGAATATGATTAATTTACATTTTTTTAAATTTTTATTTTATTAACAAATTATACTGGCTTGGTTAATAACATATTGTCACAACTCTTGGATAGGCAAGTATAAACGAAATTATTGAATGAAACTAAAGTAAAAATAAAGATAATTTTATTAAGAACACGGGAGTATAAGGCTGCTTGCAAAAATCTATAAGTTGTAAGTTATGACGGGAAAAAAATAGTCGACATAACGTTTGTATATTTTATATGTATCAAAATTTTCGAATGGAATGGAATTCGTTCATTAACCAAGTCAGTGTAAAATTAAAAAAAAATTGTCAATAATAATCTGGACTGAAGTACTTTAGACAACACATTCGCAATATATTTATTGAGATGTTTTATTTATAAAAAATATTTTTCATTCATTAACCAGATCGGTTAAGGTCGTTGTATAGCAAGATCTTAACATTATTTGCGTTAGAGGCTCCGGTTATTTGCCGAATACATTTTCTATGTCTTTTGCCGAATACTGTTTTAGTATTCGCAGTAATGTTACCAAACAAGCTGAATAGATGAAACAAGTCATGGTTGCCTTGCCAACCCTCTCATTTCCATGGATTCCAAAAAATCGTGCAGATTGGAGAAATAACCCGTGTTGGTCCGGGTCTTCTACCCCGTGTTAGTCCGGGTCTTCTACCCCGTGTTGGTCTGGGTCTTCTATGTAGAATAGACCAACTGCCTTCCTACCAGGGAGCTCGTAAGAGGCGAGCAAAGGTTAACTGGGTTACTATCAACATGACCACTGGTGGTAGAGTGCTGTGCAGCAACTCGACCGGCTAGGGATCCACCGCCCTACCTATTCCTGCCGCCGTAATGACATTGTCGTGTTCCGGTCCGGAGTCGCACATAAGATTTAACAGCCGGACCACAGGGCAGCGGCGCACCTACAACAACTATGGTGTCTATAGGCTACGATTGTCTCTTACCATCAGGAGAGCCTGTTCGCTGTCTTATACTATATAAAAAAAGTTGAAAAGCAGATCCTGGGTTATGTTATGCGTAAAAAACATGCGCAATTAATAATAGGATGATGGTGATTTATTTTTATTGGGGTACGACTGCGAACAAACACACGTCTCTTCTAATAATAAAAGATAACTGTCGCTTTTAGACACTATATGTATATGTAGGTGCTTCGCTATCCTTTGGCCAGGCTTTTAGGCCTAATGACACATATACTTGCTGCACTACCCTCTGGACCGAACACGACAATGTCAATATGGAGGCAGGAATAGGTAAGGTGGATCCCTTCCCAAGCGAATCGCTGCACTCTA
Organism: Lasaia peninsularis; assembly: GCA_018236625.1. Taxonomy (NCBI): domain Eukaryota; kingdom Metazoa; phylum Arthropoda; class Insecta; order Lepidoptera; family Riodinidae; genus Lasaia; species Lasaia peninsularis. The sequence continues at coordinate 11,590 of DVZL01003078.1, forward strand.
CCATCAGTGAAACAGTGAAGATCATGACCAGTGGGATTCGTGAAGTAAACAGTTTTTCCTGTAATACTTTTGTAATTTTGCTACAGAAATCCACTTGGCTAGAGTTGTTTCTAGCCGAATTCATACTCCGTATCAACGAGGGATGCGATCCGAAAGACTTGATAAAGTTTTGGTGAGTGTTCTTGGATTTTTAATGTAATCTAAAGTCATCTGCTTCAGAATCCTACCTACTCCTTTAATAGTCTCCTTTAGATATCAACCTATGTCTCTGTAACCATAAAAACTTAATAACTTACTAAATTGTGACATCAAAGCCTCTGAGAAAAACACATAGTCTACCACTAAAGTTTTCCTCAAATTGGGTTTTGAGAAAAACTTGGTTAGGGTAATACCGGAAAAGACTACCTATAAAAATAGGAAAAAATCATAAGACAGAAGCTTTACGAAAAATCGTTATAGATATTTTAAAAGTTAAAGGTACTGAAAATGAAAAAAGAAGGACTCTACAAAAACAAGTGAGATACCATCGCAATCATCCTGTAAAAAAACCAAGTCCCGCAGCTCAATTTTCCTACCGTGAGAAGTTGTGAGATCTATATAATACCAAGTCGGTTAATTTATTTAGTTAACTGACTTAAGGCACCTTCTGTCTTCAGTTATTATCATATCAGTATTAAAAATTTTTATTTTTTGAATAAATAGATAGACTTGACCATCGCATCAAAAGGCTTTTTATAAATAAATATATTAGATTGTTTATTCTAATGTGCTCCACGCGATTGAAATTCTTCTCCATAGTGAATGGATAACTTTTGCTAACGGTTCATCGGATAACAACATAGATTTTATTTATCAATGAACCGGGAAGCGGGGAGAGATCTGGTGCTACCAATTTACTAATACTTTAGTTGGCCATTAAAATCTCTGAACCAGATCTTTAAGAAGTTTCTTAAAGATCATCTCACATCCGTTCGGAAGGGCTTTGGCGTAAAACCAGGTTGCTGGCCCGTAGTGCTGTTTGATACATAGGTACTAAACAATTTAATCATGCGATGGCGAAGTCGATATATTTATTTAAAACGTAAAAGATTTTTATATTGATGTGATAATAACTTACGTAATAATTTAAGACAGAAGGTCCCTTAAGTAGGGACTAAATAAATTAACCGACTTGGTTATTACATGGATCTCACAACTTACTGTAGAAAAATTGAGCTGCAAGACTTGGTTTTTTTTACAGGATATTTTTGATGGTATTTTAATATTACATACAGGCACTCCCAATTTTATGTATACAGATATCGTACTTACGCATATTCGTATACAATTGAACGAGAATTAAGCCACCAAGGTGAAAAACACTAATTGTACCAAAAATGCTTTTAAGTTTGACTGTTCCTATGTATTTAAACTGTGACATCGTATATAGTCCAGTGAGTGGCGTGGTGACGCTGGTAGGGTGCGAGCTGCTGTGCGGCATCCACCGCGTCACTTCCTCCATCAACTCGCACTACACGCTGCCACTGGCCTGTCTGGAGCCCGCCACTGCACCCGTCGCCACTACCGAACACCCAGGTAACTTTAAAGTAGAGCGACTCCTACAATCCTGACATACCCTCTATAATGAGACAGACCCGTTGTAAATATAGTCATAAATAATGTAACAAGAAAATTTGTTTTTTCTACAGTATAAAATATCTTATTAATCGCCTCTGAGGTCGAGCGTAGTCGGTGACCGAGTTTAACGCACGGGGATCTGGGTTCGAATACAGGGAGGGCGACTTAGTTTTATGGTTTTTTTAGTTTATCCCTAAAACGGAACGTTGCCTAAGATTGGATTTTGTGTCCGACATGATAACAGACTTGCCACCTATCACATCATGGGACCTAATATCGTCGGCTTATTGTGGGTGCATAAGTATGTACCTCTGTCTACACATTCGGGGATCTAAGCTTAACGATATATTTTTTTCTTTTTTTTTTCTATTTTATAAAACATGTATTACTACAATATGTGTAAAAATTACGAATTAATCTATACACTAGAAATTTGCGAAGCTTAAAATTTATTGGATTTAATACATTTTTTAAACGTAGGGGTCAGTTAAGCCAGACTATGTACCATACAAACACGACTTTATGAGAAATATCTTTTAAGGATGGTTTTAAGGCCTCAAATTCATGGGAACATGTCATACCTTCCAAAATAACTATAATGTAGCGAATTAGGATGAATTAGCTGACGGCCAGTTTTTAGCTCTGACAAAAATTCGAAACGCGCATTTCCAACCGCGTTTGGGAGCATAAAAAGTTATGGCTTGGGACTGAGTCTTGCTGAAAGAAACATTATTGTGATTGTGTTATCAGAATATGGCCTGACCCTATTTTCAGGAGAACGAAATATGTGTTGCGTTAAAATTTGAAAGTCCACTCCGTGTCATAGACTGCGTTTCCGATGGCGGCGACGGCGCGAGGGCGACGAGCCTGTTCACCCGCGTGAACGCGCAGCCGCCCGCCGACACGCTGCGGCAGTACTTGCTGCGCGGCCTGCCCTGGCGCTGCCTGCTGCTGCTGCGGGCCGCCGGCGTCGAGGTCAGTGCGGACACTCATTTTTTCGTGTGTACCTAATAATGTATGACGAGTATCTCATGGACTGTGGAGCAAGCGTGCGTCTAGTCATGGTCGAACGCGCATGACCTTTAAAATTTGTGGAAATCACTATTGTAATTGTATTAACAGTATAACTTCATGTTTGTATTCTTTAACCTTGACATAATTCATCATGCGTTAAAATCTTTAACGTTAGGTTCATTGCCGGGTAGGCAGGGAGTATCGGATGCAA
>DVZL01003079.1:0-14421 GCA_018236625.1 Lasaia peninsularis
TGTTATTTGTTATTGTGTATTTGTGTATAATGGAATGGATGAATAATAATAATATAATTATTATTTCTATTTCTATTCGTATTTTTCTACGGATACTTGCAGCAATTCTTTTACTAATATCATTAGAAGAAATAAACACTTTTTTCCTTTGACCCAAATACGTATTTCTACTAAAAGTGCAAGAAAATCCTTGTTTGTTTTATAATACCTTAACCATTTTCAATTAAATAATTTTAAGTTCATCAAATTGTAATTTTAATTATTGAGAATAAATAATACAATTAATACACATAGTATACAAAATTTGGGATTCCCGCACAGCGACATCTATGAACCTGTATTAGAAACTATAAATCTATATTACAAACTAAAGATTACCGTGATGGAACAAACTCCACTGACAGTATGTAATAACTAAACAATGACAGTGCTTGTGTCAAATGACTAAGAAAGGAGTTGGGCTGAGTTCTACAAAGGAGCCCGATAGGAATACTGTGCATTTACTTTTGCTATATTATGACTTCCAGCGCAAAAGCAACTTTAGTTTTCAATTTATTACTTCCTCAGTTCCAGAGATAATGAATTGCCTTCTTTGTTTTGCTTTTGCGCCATCTGCGCTAACAAATAGAAAACAATTACTTTCAAATACAATCTATCTTTCGAACCAATCTTTGATTGTAGCATTAGATTTGTTTTAATACACAACTTTTTCGAAGTTAAAATTAGTTCTTTTTACCTGACTACATAACCAAAAGACGGGTAATCTGTTTACAGTATATTTATATTATTGTATTGTGTATGAGGATCGATTTAATTAATCATAAGTCAAAATATTACAAAAAGGTGACCACCAGATGCGATATTTTGAAAATTAAAAAAAAAAACGAAAAACGCAAGCCAGATTTGCACACGAATTGTATTTCAAAAACAAATACATATTGTTATATAAAAACGGCTAGAAATTGCGTGTAAACACATCAATATAAAACTCCGACTCTAGTTGAAAGAAAAACCTCTTGGGACCTATTGGTAGGTATTTTAAAATAGTAAAAAAGCCACAAGTTTTTTATTATTATTAGCTGATAAATATGTATCAGCTTGTTGACCAAGTTACGATGCGGACAATTTACGTGATTACAAACTTCACTCTGGAGAACATTCAGATCAATTTACCGCTAGTGTTCTCTAAATTCCTCTAAAACGTTGACTTATTTTCTACAAACTCGACCTTCTTCATTTAACATAAGCACTACTTTTGTATGAGACCAGCTATCATGTATATGCCTCATTGAATCGTCTTAAACACCGATAGATTTATGTACTCTAGATTTAAAAATATACCGATGTGATAAAAAATATCACCGTCGAGTATTAGTCGAAGTCTCGGTGCCTTAGTGGCACGCACGTCGGACATCCATTTCAGGTCCAGGTTTGAAATAAATGTTTTTTTCTAACTTAGGCACACTTTCTGAGTGCTTTCACACACACTTTCAGTCACATTATGAAATGAAATGAAATTTATTTATTTGCCAAATATGTGTGTTAAAAGTTGTTACAAAACAAAAGTTTTTATTTATGCCAACATATTCTATCACAATGTAGTGTGAAAATATTTTAAAACATAATTTATATTAGTTTATTTATTAAACAATACATTATATACTAGTTATCATATTAACTATAAACATTATTTTCACACGACTTATTTTAACCCTGTCTACTATAAACTATTAATAATCTAATATCGTGAGTATTATGTACCTCTAGTTACTTTTTCGGGGATATGCGCGTAACGATATTTATTTTACTTATTAATAATGGGTTTTACAATACCGCAAAGCATTCATTGTTGGCTTCCAGGCTTTATAAAATGTATTATTATTATTAAAATAAAAAGTCTTTCCAGTAACATAGACGCAAAAAGTAATGAGAGGATTTATTTTTATGCCTAAGGATGTAAAATAATGAAACCATGTTGGTTTTCTCATTCTGATTGTTCATATTTTCCCTTTACGCCTTCTTTTGATATATAACGGGCCTTACGACAGAGCAAATTGAATTCCCGAAAAAAGGTTCTGTAATAATCATTGCTATAAGATATAATAGTCACGACCAACAAGTACATATTCTTAACGAAGCTTTATTATAAAGCTGGTGACACATTGTCAGAGGTAAATGATATTCAAATTTAAAACCAAAGGACTCTTCTATATAGTTCCATCAAACAGGTTGAACAAGTTTAAATCTTAGCATAAATGTATGTCTACGTTAACCGATTATGAAAGGTTTTTAAGTAATAATTACTTATCCGAGCAAGTAAATGCATCACTCCACAAAATACGGTGTTATCGAAAAATAAACATTACGAAATATGAATTACTATTGTTTATTTTGTATGCATCTGCCATTATTGTTTCTTTTTTTAGGTTGGCCCAAAGGTTGTCTGGTAGAGAATGCTATACGTATTGAGCTCGCTTTTTGTATAACATATTTGTACATAAAAATTAATAAATAAATAGCTATAAGTTGAGGAGCCTTAGTAACCTATTTTTCTTGATTGTATTTGTTTGGAATATTACTTCCAGTTAAAAAATATTTTTAATATAAAATATCTTTATTATTTTGGACAATGACGCTGTAGCTCTTAAACTATCTATTGAATTCATAAATTTACTACACACGTTACACATAAACACAAATTTACCATTTTTTCAGTGGTATTCCCGATTTTTCAGTGGATTACAAACAAAAAAAACTAAAGAAACTTACCACTTATAAACATTTCGGCAATGTATATCTTCACTTTAATCATAATTGGCAAAGGCAGAGACAAGAGTTAAATTAAGCTTCCTTGTTATACATCGCTTTTCTCATACGACCATGTAACATCCGTACAAACAATCCCTAAGAGCACAGCCGAGAGTGTAATGTCATCTTAACATGAACTTCCGAATGGATATTCGTAAATTACATAAAGAAGCCGCTGTACTCTTGGTATTGTGTAATTTCGGTGAATTATTATTAAGTTAGCGGGAACTGAAACATATGAGGATAATAAAACAGAACGTTCGCTTAGTTTAGTATTGTTACAATTTCATTGAATTCCATCTCATTCCCTCCCAGACTTGTATAGTTGTCCCTTTTCAACAGACCAAAAAAAGAGGAGTTTCACAATCAGACTGAATGTTCTTTTTGTATTGTAGTGTACAAAAAATGAAATAAATAAATATCGCCACAAAAAAAGGGTAGGCAGAGGTAAATATGTATCTACGACTATCCGACGTTATTAGGTCCCACAACGATATGTGCCAGGTGCCGAGTCCATCGTCATATCGGGCACAAATCCCAGGTTTCCTCACGAAGTTACAATAAGAATAATCAAAAAATTTACTTAAATTAAAAAACTCATTGGTACTTGAAATCGGCGGAAATCGAACCTGGACTACTAAAACCGAAGTAAAGTAAGGAACAGATAGTGCACAATATATCAATATAAATATTACACCGATTATAAAAAAATATTTAAATTGCCAAATATGGCATAGATAGTATCAAGTATATTTTATAGCAACAGGTTCAGATTTTTTTGAAATATAAACAATAATAAAGCAAAGTCAATTATAGCTATGTGGTAGGAATTTGTACAATTACAGCTCGCGTGGATTGATATCATAGTCTTTTGATAAAGGGTCCTACGACTCAGCCCATAAGATAGCAATGTGACCACCAGAATATCCCCAGCTTGTGACCTATCTTATACGATAAAAAATACTGTGACAGTGGCGTAACTATACTTCCAATATAAATAACCACTATTTATACACTTTGAACTGTAAGAAATTAATAATAAATATGACTGCGTGAAATAGGTGCATAAGATCTTCATTATTGATTTGATATTGGGAGTGAAAACTAGCCTTTAAACAGGGGCTTGTAGCATTTTGCCATTATATCAGCTATAAGGAGTCTTAAAAGTTAACATTCTGGATATGCCTGCACTGAAACCACGCAGGATAAAAGTCAAATAAAAAATATTCTGTTTTATTATGTTTCGTCACATTTCAATTGAATTATTCGACGAACCGTGAATAAATGGTTAACATGTTTTGGGAAAACGTGTGCTCGTTTGAAAATGTTCGATGATAATTATTTCACACTGAATATTCATCTCCACAGATTTATTGTTCGGAACAGATGATCCTCGATTTATTTGTGTGTTTTTGTAATTGATTTGATAGAACTATGTTTCACTTATGAACTTACTCATAGGTTGAATTCGAGCTTGATCAAAGTTACCATCGCTTAGCACGTTTAACTGATGTAGTACCAAGGCTTGGTACTACACCACTTGGCTCGGTAGTTCTTTTTTGTCTGTGCTATCAGCTTTTGCCTGCTTAAAAAAATGTCATCTGACGGTCTACGAAACCGTCTCGGTACTATTTTACACCATGTGCTACCGATAGATGTCAGGATTTTCAAAATTTCATAAGACCTAGACCTAGGTATATACATTTTTATCCCACATAACCCCTAGGTACCAAGTTTCAGCGAAATAGTTACAAACATTTTCGAGATCGCCGGTAAACTTACGGCTAGTACATGAATATCCCTTTTAAAAAAAAATAAAAAATCGAAAAAAATAAATTAGTTAAAAATATTAGAAACTGAATAAATTAAATAAACTTTAATACTAATTGAAATAAACTTTATTTACCTATTTTCAACATTTTCTCTGCATCATCAGATGATATTATTTTAAAGAAGCATTTTCACAAAAAGAAACAAATATTTGAAAGTGATCAAATACTTGAAGTTAAACAATCTATTTAATTTGTTGTAAATAAACGAGATATTCTTATTAGAATTGAAATAATAATTACAATCTTAATAATACCTTTACTTCGATGAAACACTGTGATTTCAAAACTATATTTTTTTTATTAATATGGGTAATTATAACCACTAATATATTTTTAATATTAGTATAATACTTTTGGTTATTCTCGTGTCTAACAATTAATTGACCTATAGTACGGCTATAAAATAGATACTAAAATAAATATTAAGGACGGCAACACTGAATCACTAAAATATTAAAGGTAATGATGCCATTGTTAATATTATCGAATATACGAGAATACTGGTCCCGTTTGTTAGCTTCGTGATTTAGATTTTCAATTCTATAAATAGAAAAATCGAATGGTATGAATTGAATATGAGAATTCGGTATACACGTGTTGGATCCACTTATTGTAGTTTGTTTTTGTATTAAGCGACGGCAAATATTTTTCTATATTTATGATTTTTGTGTTGGAAATAATTTGTTATTTCAAAAATATTTGATATTTGTGATTTTTTGTGTTGAAAATATAAAAAAATTAACTTATTTTAGAAAAGAAAAGAGTTTATAAATCAAATTGACTTAATAATAATGAGAAGATCAAATTTCTTCAAGTGCCGACGATGAAAATGTTATTTCAATCTTGTTTTCTTATACACATGCATGATGTATTAGTTTTATGAATGTTGAAGTAACTGGACTTATCTTTATTATGTAATTATGCAATTGTAAGATTTCAAAAGATATTAAAAGAAAAGAAAACTATACACAGTCACTAAAAATTACAACATAACTCTAATAAATAGTATAAATGCAAAAGTTTGTACGTTTGTTTGTTATTCCTTCACGCAAAAACCACTTGACGGATTTCAATGAAACTTTACAGTAAGGTAGCTTATACATCAGAATAACGCATAGGTTATTTTTAAACCGACTACTTTAAAAAGATGGTATGTTTTTATGCAAAAAGCATTATAGGTCGGAAAAAAATTACGCTTTCCTAATTAACGCTAACAAAGCCGCGGGCAGAAAGCTACTAAATATATATAAATATTTTAATAGAGACGGTTCAGTATTTTTATCGTTTATATATATCAAATAAATATAAAATCCTCTTGGTTATAAAATGAAAAATGCTTTTTGAATTTTTGCGAAAACAATATACATTCTACCTCAGTCATATCATCTGCGTTTATTTATGGAAGGTGACGGCCAGAGGTTTGAATATCGATATACTGGCTTTCGATATTGTGGCGGCATCGCTGCCAATTTCCCTTTGGACCCTTTTATGTTTATAGTCGATCTATCACAAAAGGAAAACGGTTTCTAATGTTCTCAACAGATGTTGTAGAAATAACGCATTATATAGTCCGCTACTTTCATTTAAAAACTGTATTTTTTTAACACTTTCAATTCTATTAAGCATTTGAAAATTTATTTTTATGATATTTTGTTCTTTATTGATTTGAACAAATATTAAGATATTTTTTTTTATTTGTCACTACACTTTAGATATATTTATATTCACTTAATAGAAAGACAAAGATTGTTATTGATTTCAAAATGGCGTCACAATCAATTGTACTCAAAAAATATATAAAATAATTAGAGCTGTCAATAATCTAAGAGTTTTATTAAACGTAAAAGGTCATAATAATATTGAAACGCCGTGATTTTTTAATTATCAATAATTAATTAAGGGTTTGCGTCAATTAATTTGAGAAGTGATAGCTTGATTTAAGAGCATTAACAGAGATGTCAGAGTACTGCATTAATTAAAATAATTGTTACAACGAATTACAATTAATTCATTTTGACTATTATTCACCCTTGCTTGACTATTCTAAACTTGAATAAATTGAAAGAGATTTGTATTTTTTTTAATAATAGAATGACGCAAACAGATGGATTGCTTTTTGGTAGAAAATACACGCCGTTTATTGACACCAAAGGTGGTAATGGTGCAGTACTAATTTGAGACTGGGGTATGAAGCCTCGTGAAAATGCAAGTTTCTCTCTTTCTATTTCGAAGATATACTACATTTAAATCTTTTTAAATGGAATAAGACAGTGAATAAGTACACGGGTCTCCTGATGGCAAGAAATAACCGTGGCCTATAGACAATCATAGAGTTGTAGGTGCGCCATTGCCTTGTGGTCGGGCTGTTAGACCTTATGAGTAAGTCTAGCCTACCCTCCGGAGCGGAACACGACAATTTCATTACCGCGAGTTGCTGCTCAGCACTCTACCACCAATGGTCGTGTTGGTAGTGACCCAGTTAACCTATGCTTGCCTCTTACGAGCTGCCTGGTAAGAAGGCAGTTGGTCTATTCTACACAGAACGCACAGGCCAACAAGGGGAAAATCTGTTGAGGCGTCAAAAATTAAAAAAATGAACACACATGAACCTTAAAAACATTATACGTTTTTATATATCTGGTAAAAACAATACAACTGGGACAAAATGTAGGTCGCTTTGTACGCCATTTTCTAAGATACCATAAGGAGGAATTTTATCCTTCAACGGCGAAATCTAGTTAGGGGCGCGCAATAAAAATGCATCGTAACATCCCTCTCTGAAGCTAAACTAGAAGATAAATCTTCGTGCATTGAATAGATAGAAGTGTTATACTCGTATCTTTTGTTGTATTTTATTTATATTCTTATGGCGGGTAAACTGCAAGAAAGCTGCCTTAGGTGGTGCGATGATATTTTGCGTAAATCGGCTAGATTTTGCGTAAAAAACAAGCAAATGTTTAGGCCGTGCTGGTCCGCGTTCTCTGTATAAAATAGACCATCTGCCTATCTACTAGGCAGCTCGTAAGAGGCGAGCATAGGTTAACTAGGTTAAATGGGTCATTTCCAACAAGACGACTGGTGGTAGAGTGCTGTGCAGCAACTCGCTCGAGTAGTAATCTACCACCCTACCTATTCCTGCTATCATAACGATATTGTCGTGTTCCGGTTCGGAGGGTAGGGCAGCCTTGCACATCAGGCCTTAAACCCCGGCGACAGGACAGTGACGCACCTACAACATCAATGCTGTCTACAAGCCGCGATTGTCTCTTACCATCAGGAGAGCCGTGTGTTTGTTCGCTGTCTTATCCTATGAAAAACACGCATCTCATAATGATAAGAGATAAACATAGCCTACAGAGACCATTGAAGTTATAAGTGCGTAGCTGTTCTGTAGCCGGGTTAGATCTGATACACAAGCCTGTAAATTACTCTACCATTTAGAACACGACTAATTGACTGCGAATTGGGTCAATACATTCTCCAAACTACGCGTCGTATTTGAAATAGTATAAATATAATCTTAGATCCATTTTACCCCCCAGGAAAATAATTCGAACTTCGGACATTTCATATTTGATCAAAGAACAAGGAAACCAACTTTTATTTACTTCTAAAACTAACTTCATAATGTGAAAGGTCTATGGAGAGGACTACGAGTAACTTTATCGGACCATTGAAAGTTATAAATTGAAAATGAATAGTTTTACTCAGAACACTGTTGTGTTGGCTGTTTCAATAGGTTTTTTAGAACACACTATTATTACTAGCCGGCGGCTTATTTCAATTGTTATCGATTGTTTGTTGTACGAAGTATCTATTGCTTTTTTATCAGGCATTTTTTTTATTTAACACTAGCTGTTACGGTGATTTTTGTACTTACACTATGAAAAATAGATATGCACATAAAATGTGATGAGAAAGGGACGGGATAAAAAGTTGATGTGTCTGTATCCTCATTCTAAACTACTTCCCCATTAATTTTTAGCCAAATCGGTTGAGCCGTTCTTGAGACTATATAAAGACTTATGCGCACACAAAAACAGTCATGTAATTAAAGCCTCTATACTCATACAATAAAGTCCAATATTCATGAAAAAATGCGTTATGATAATAAATATTATAAGTATAAATATTATTAGTATATTATTATTTTATCGACAAAATCGTTAACGAAACAAGTTTTATTTATATAATGACATAGCGATTTAGCTCTTCTTATAGTAAAGTAAAACTGTAGTATACCAACGATATCGTAGATGCGTCGCCATTTTGTGATAAAAGTGTTAAATTTTTTGAGCAAGCCTACCACCATTCCTCTACGTATTTGAACATGATTGTACCAAACACCGGCAATATAACGATATAAATATATAATCTGCCAACCCAAACTGGGCGAGTTTCATCCCTTTTTAGGAAATAATGAAACAGAATACATATTTGAAAGTTGAATTAACTCAAGTCTCAGCTTATTTTTCAAACGAAAAATGTATAATTAGCATTGATAAGTTTGTAAATAAGTTAGACCGAAGAAGTCAATAATGGTAGCAACATAATACAATCCTGTATTAGCATTGATATGAACTCGGTATAGGGGTAAAAGTTTTTAATAAACCAGACGGAATTTCTGCACACAAGTAGGATATAACTCGGCAAATATTGATTAAGGGATGAGATTCATGAGCAGCCAGACTTTCGTTTTTTTGTAAAAAAGAAATTTAATTGGCATTTGTTTACGAAAAGGAATGATAAGGCTACTTTAAAATTTAGATCATGGTAGCATTCAATAACATTTTTTCTCTGATCTCACATTTGAAATAGTGAATTCAGATAATGAGATTGAAAGAAAGTGTTGATGTAAATAAAAGGCATGCTCTGATGGTTCAGTCATGAGGAAAGACTGAAATGTGATAGATTGACAAATCAGATTTTCAATTCAAAAATGAATGGCTGTTGGTAGGCTGCTGTTTTCGAAACCAGCGTGTTAATGTGATGAGAGTAATGAATGTTAGTCAAGTATGTATGAATATTTGGTACTCGATACTCTCTGCCAACTTCGCACGGGACATGGCGTGAAGATATGTATGTGGTTCGCCTCTTATCTGGTATAAAATAAAATACCAACTAATTTTCATTACATAAAAAAAATGTAGAAATTACTTTAATCATTGACAGACACTTAAGAATAAAATTGTAACTATGCTTTTTAGAAATTCGTACTTAAAGGGTAAAAATGGACCCTTTTATTAAAACTCCGCTGACCGTCTATCTGTCACTAAGCTATATCTCATGAACCGTGATAACTAGGGAATTGATTTTTTATAGGTGATGTGTTTATATTGCCGCTATATCTATAAATACTAAAAAACAAAATAAATTAAATATGCAAAGGGTGTTCTCATGATGCTTTTTCCGTTCTTCGATAGATAATAATAGAGAACCTTTCATCCGCGAGTTCAACTCGCATTAGACCTTTTTTTTATACAGAATATGTAGCATAAAGTTTTATTTTTTTCCATTTAATGTTGATGCTATTAAAATAATATCAGCATCAGAAATTAGACACTTTCAATAATTTCAACTGGACTTAAATTTATAAAACACTCTTTTTGTCTTATCTGCCAGACTAACGATTATTATCTAAATTTCATTGTGGCTTCCTAACCTAAGTAAACTTAGCAACCGTATATAAAATCGTCAGTTTTTTTAAATGACTGATATCTGGCCATGAGATGGAATCGTAGGATCTTTGCTCTTAAGAGTTATACTCGGTAAGTATTGATTAGACATTCACACAAGATTACGGATTGAGGCTGAGAGGAGTTAGGTAACTCTTTCTGTCTTATTTTCGATAGATATAAAAAATGGAACGTGTCTTTACGAATTAAATAAATTTAAGAATAAACTCGCAGCTAAATAGCTGTATCAATTTTGATGAAACTCTGTATAAATTACCCCTACTAATATAGATTACTTTTATTCCGACCATTCCAGTTGTTCCTACAGAAAAGCGATAAAAATTAAATTCAGAGACAAAGACGCGGACAACAAATAATTTTGGTCATTGCATTAATAGATTACGTAAAAGAGGAAGTTAAGAAATAAATATGTCACGCCCATAACCCCGTAATGGTAGGCAGAGCTACATATGCTATTCTTTTCTTATCTATGCAAATAAATAAATTTAGAGTGTCTGTATGTAATATTATAATAACCGCTTTTTACTAAGTGCATATGTATATTGACAACGTTAATTTGTTAAAACATTTTTTTTTAATTTTTGTTTATCTGTTTGTCTATCTATTTGTACCCACTAACCTCTAAAACGGCTGGACCGATTTTAGCAAGACTTTCACTGGCAGATAGCTAATTTGATAAGGGACAGATTAGGCTACTTTTATATTAGAAATGTATAAAATATATATATTTAAATAAAAACGCGGTCCAAGTAGCGGGCACAGCTAGTTTCAAATAAATCAATCACTTGAATTTTGTTTACAACGGATTATGAAAAAAATATTTCTTATCTTTAACGGTAAAGACTAAAAAAAATATAAATAGAGTCGAGAATACCAGACATTTGTTTTGTCTATAGAAGTTTTAGCTTATCGTATGAATCAACAAATTCTCCCGTTTTAGTTTGAAACATTTTCAACTTTGACATTTAAACTTATCTCCCTCATTCCTAAAAGTATTTCGAGCTAGACAATGAAAAAGTTCGGATTTTTAGAGTTTATTGCACACAATGGGCCTTTTAAACTTCGTAAATCCGGAAAATTGATGAAATAGTTTCAAATAGAATTTACGTTTTGACAAAACAATATTATTATTTATATACAAGTATATCTATTTTAAATCATATATACACAAGTACATCTATTTTAAACTATGTAATAAATTGTACACTTTATTTTCCCGTCGCCATAACGACATTGTCCTGTTCCGATCCTGAGGCTAGCCGGTATATTTATTCATCACCACATTTCACACCATTGATATCGTAATAGTCTCTTAGATTGATATCGTAGTAGTCGTAGAGATGTGTGCTTGATCGCTGGTTTATCCCATGAAAAATAACATTAATTTTTCTGATAGCCTGAGACCCATTAAGAACCTGTATCAACATTTTGTGTAAGTAAGTTAGTCAGTAAGTAGATATTGGTTTTTGATATGTGTATCAGATATCAAATTTAAAATAAAGGCTGTTTTGTGATTTTTATAGTTAAATACGTTGTTAAAAATATTTTTTTAATTCTTTTTTTAAATGGGGTTTGACTGCAGTTAGGCACACGGGTCTCCTGATGGTAAAAGACAGATGTGGTCTATAGACACCATATATATTGTAGGTGCGCTGCTGCCCTGTGGTTGAGCTGATAGATCTTGTGCAAATCTACTTGCTATCCTACCCTCCAGACCGAATATTAAAAATGTATTTACAAAAATATAACAAAATAAGAGTATGTCAGTAATTATCGTATTATAAGTAGGTACTAATCATCTTAGAAAAAAGAACATTGTTATAAGCTATGTTGACATACTAGTGGTGAATATCTTGTTTTGCCGGTTTTAAGGAAGCTATTCTATACATATAATGAAATTGTACATAAATAAATTTTGTTCGTTGAAGATATAAAAAATAGACATAAACGACTAAAAGCGACTAGCAAAACACATTTTTGATTTGATTAGAAGTTTTGTCTGTACCCCTGCCACGATTCACACCAAAACTACAAAACCAATCGTAACAAAATGTGGCTAGCGGGTGCTCTACGTTCCGGATAAGGTTATAGGATATTTTTTATCTCGTTTACGGAAAAGGTTCCGTATGAGAGGGGATAAAGCCATAATTTAAACTTGGCTATAATTTATTAACGCACAATTCGATTTCATTTATTGCTTTTTTGTTTAATAAAATATAAGTATCGTTTCTGTGGTGTAACGTTATGACTGTCGCCTGACCATTTACACCGTTAGCCGTGTAAAATCCCGGGTTCATCACCCAGGTCGAGAAACTTTTCTAAAATGTTTTTTAAATTATTTTGAGTAAGCATTACATTGCCCGGGATTAGAATGTGCCCGAGGTGGCGATAGGTTTGTCACCTATCACATTATGGGCCCTAGTACCTTAGCTAATCGTGGGTGGGTTATATCTACTAGACTGACGAGTCGTGGATATACTGGCACACCTCTGCCTACCACTTCGGGTATAATAGGTGTGAAGGTACTTTTTTTACTTTACAGATTGTCATGTAATTTCGCAGTTCAAAAATTATAGACATAAAATCTTTCATTATCAATCATTCAAATTACTAACATAGCTTGAAACCCGGAGTGTAAAGGAAACTTTGCATGCATAGGTCACCTTAAACTAGCGCTTGGATTGAATTAAGAAATTCTGCAAATATAGGTTGATCCGTACTAGAACAGTAAAATGAGAATCCCCAATCACGTGGTCCAACCATCATGTGGTCAGAGACTTTTCTCATTTTACTGCCCGAGAAGTGTGCTCTCTCTTTGAGTTTTCAGTAGCTTAAGTTTTAGCCCTGATGAGCTGTAAAAAGCGAAACCGGTCGGCTATTACAAAAAAATTCTTCTTTAATTACAAGACGTAATCTGTGAAAAAGTACATGTGTTTTTTATTTAAAATATGAATATGTGGAAGTTTCAACAAGTGCCAATAATAATATGAGAGTGTGTGCTCTCTGTTTATTCGGTGGAGACGGTAAATGGCAAGGCCTGGCCTGAAGAAAAAATATTACCAACATGTCGTCGCTAAAATCGTGAACGAAGTCGCATTAAAAAGATATCATAAGAAAATGTACAAAACTGTGAAAAGAAACGCTAATCCTACCGTACAGAGATACACGAAATAGCACTTGCGTGATTCAGAAACTTTCATTAGTGTGCTGGTCCATCGAGCAACTCAACCCAAATAGCGAATCCTCACAAAGACTGCATTCCTTTATACATGGCTTTATGAGAAATGTTTGTTCAGTTATCTGTGCTTGATAGAGGTCTCACTTTACAATGTACGAGTATAATAAAAATATATTGTGAAGCAAAGATATTTGAACACTTAACAATTTTTTGCCCGTATTTTTGTCTTTTTTATGAAAGAAAAGGCAAACAAACTAGTAGTTCATCTGATCATCAACAATGTCAAGTCTCCATCACCAGTTACTACATATATTACTACTTAGTCTGGCCGTAAATGCTGTTACAATTAAAAATAAAAAAATATTATATTTGAATTTGGAATCTGTCATTTTTATACCATTGTTCATTGTGTTTTCTCATTTTGGCGCCAATATATTGTAAAATATTTTGCGATATTAAAATGGAGTGGGGTGATATAGGGAACCCAATCGAATGATAGATACTATAAGCTTTTATAACATAAATTATGTGATGACGTCATAAGTTGAAAATAAAAGAGTATTTTATTATTCCTGGTACATTTAAATGAAAGCTTGTTTTAAAGATTTATACTTTTATGTCATTTGTTATTTAGTAACTGTTTTCGCCACTATGTGTCTATGTGGAAGGAAGGTTATAGCTTAAGAATATTTATTCTTTAATTTTGTTTAAAGTAACACTTGAAAGCATAAGCATTTTAAAATCAGAGATGGACTTTTATTATAGATTATCATCTTACTAAATATGTAACAATAAATATGTGATAAACACAAAATACACACACACGCACATACACACACACGCACGCACGCACGCACGCACGCACGCACGCACACACACACACACACACACATACAAGTGCGCGCAT
>DVZL01003080.1:0-14421 GCA_018236625.1 Lasaia peninsularis
TAGGCTACTTTTATTTTAGAATTTTGTTTTAGAAATGTGTAAAATAAAACAATTAAATAAAAACGCGGACGAAGTCGTGGGCACAGCTAGTGCTGTATATTATTGACATTTACCGTATTGCAACTGCGATGCTCAGGTTCGATTCCCGGCGGGGTTGATATGTTTTTGAAAAGACATAAGTCTATGTTTGAGTCTACGCGTTCTTTAAGTTTTTTAGGTAATAAATATGTATGTATTTATATCGTCGACTAATACCCATAAACTAATAAACATGAACTGTAAACTCTACTAAAAGCAAATAAATGAACTTGAACTTGAACATAACATAAGCATAACTGCTTACTTAGAGGTGAGATCAATTTATGTGATTTGTCCAGGGATATGTATTTATACTTTTATTATTTACATAATAACTGTGTAAGGTACTATAGATTAAATTCCTAACAACAACCTGTCTGCAATCATTAAAATTTATCTCATTCTCATTTTGACCGGGTCTGGGTCTTTATTAAATTTATTCTTGTATCTATTTATGTATTAATATCGTCGTGTAACACCCAAAACACAAGAATTTTAATTTGCTTATGTTGCGGTTAGATCAATTTGTGTAATTTATCCAGTAGGTAGTATTTATTTATTTATTATTTATTTATTTATTTAATAGAGCCAGCTATAACACTCTCATAACGCCAGTTTATTTTTACTTTGTCTACTTCACATAACTGACAAAAAGAAAAAATAATTAAAAGTTAGAGAGTCAGTTTAAAAAAATTAAAATAAGTTAAAAGTTTTCATATACTTGTCAAATTAAACTACATTTTCGGAGCAGGTCGTTATTAAGAGTGCAACCTCCAAATAGTATCTAAACTTTATCATCATATCCTAGAAACTAGGACTAAAGCTTTAAATATAATGCCTTATATTATTATTAAAATTTATTTAAAAACGAATACCTGGCCGGGACCTAGTTATTGGCATAACCGCCAAAGCACGGAACAACACTAGCAAAAGTTTGTGGTCTCTATAAAACTGGTCATGGGTCTCGCAAGTATCGCCATCTTGGGATGAGAGTAAATAGCGTTGGTCTCTTTCCTACAAAAATGAAATTAAATATAAATTATAGTAAACTCTTTTCTCGTGTTGGTCCGGTTTCCCTGTGTAGAATAGACCATCTGCCTCCCTACCAGGCAGCTCGTAAGAAGCAAGCATACGGTAACTTGGTCACTACTAACAAAGCCACTGGTAGAGTGTAGAGAAGGTGGTAGAGTGCTCTGCACCAACGAGCCCAAGTAGTGGGTACCACTGGCTTATCTACTTCTGCCTCCATGATAACATTGTCATTTTTCCCAATATGGCGACGGATTTACCACCTGTTACAGCATGAGACTAATATGAGAAAATATTTATTGTTATTTTTTCTTTTCTCTGAATAATATTTTCAACTAGCTGTGCCTGCGCTTCCGTCCGCGTTTTTATTTAATTATTTTTTTATACATTTCTAAAATAAAATTCTGAAATAATAGTAGCCCAAGCCGTTTCTTATTAAATTAGCTGTCTGCCAGTGAAAATCCTGTCAAAATCGGTCCAGCCGTCTTAGAGATTAGGGATACAGACAGACAGAGAAAAATTCTAAAAATATTAATTTAGTATTTGTACCTTGTAAACATATCATGTGCATTTAGTAAAAAGTTGTGATTTTAATATTACATACTGTATGTATGTAATATTAAAATCACAACTTCAATTTTACTTATTTGTATAGATTATTATTCTTGTTCTACTTTATTTCAGAATTTATTTAAAAAAGGCTTAAATTTAATATCTAGTATTAAAACATATCTATAAAATACCTCCGTTGCATTTGAGTAACAGTTTTTTCAAAAGTACTAACTTTACAATACCGTATAGGTACGTATTTATTTTTCAATATTTTGCATAAGACTTCGAAAAGTCTGTCCTAATAAAAACCTAACGTGTGTTGATACTATTGCATAATACTTACATAATCGCGCTGCGACTTGTCATACACAGTCTTGTTTTGGTGTACATTTTTCATATCATATCGCAAGAGGGAATTGTTTATACCTTCCTCAAACAAGTGGTCCGGGATCATAGTTGAAGTTATCTTAGCAAAGTACAGCAGGTAATAAATTCGAGGCTTATATAGGCGGTGACATTATCGACTTCACAAACAATGGGTGTTTGCTCGAAAGTTCATTAAATTTGTAAGCCAACGAGCGTGCGCCTATCGAAAATTTAAGGACGACCGTGGACTATTAATGAATAGTAGATAAGGTTATATAGATGTATGACAAACATTGCGACATATAAATTTAGTAATTGATACCATTCAATGAAAATCGAATAATTTTCATTGACCTTAACCTCGGAAACGTAGTATTTTACCATGTTATTGCAGCATGGGATGCGCGGAGAGGTGAGAGTTATAATTCGTTAACCGCATCACAAATTGGAATATGTTGTCAATACTGCGCTAACAAACAAACAAACAAGAAATGTGACTTTGTGACGTGGTTATTTGTTACTCTCAAATAAAAGTTAGAATATAGGATGAAAAAAACTTTCGATATCTAAATTATTAATAGGTACCTAAATAATATTATTTATCATTTTAAGATTATATCTTGGATTAAGTGTAATTTAAATATTTTCAAATAGAAAACAACATGGTTTAAAGTGCCATTGATTTTTCCATCGCGCACTACAATTCACGGTGAGGATTTCCATCGATATTGATGTTTGGGCGTTTATCCGCTTTGTGCGAATGTTCTGTGTACGAACAGTCAACCTTTAGGACACCCTCACCCAAACTACATTTCAGAGCTGCTTTTTTTCAGAATTAAAAATTTTAAGAGAAAAAAATATGACCATGACCTCGGTTTACATTCCACGACCAATTAGCTCGTGTACTATCCGGGGGTAATAAGTCTCCGTCGGGCTTTTTTGTATGAAGGGAATAATAAACGTGGAGAAAGTATGCAGGATTCGTGACACTTGGCATTCGATATCCGCTGTCTATTTCGCAATAGAACTGGCGGAAGATGTGTATGTAGGTAAAAATAAAATAATTATTTTAAAACTCCCGCCAAAAAAAACAGTAGGTAGTATAGCGCAACTCAATCAAGCAAGACGGAATTTACTCTCGACTTAGGTTTCGCTTCGCAACCAAAGAGTTCGCAACCGAAGAAGCTTCAGAAGAACTAGACTGCGCTCCACGACTGTAGACTTGGTAGTAGTATTATTACGAGAGTTTTAATACGTTTTTCAGAAACCTTGTTCTTTGTTACAGATTAAGTAGTTCATGAAAATCTGTACCTACTTACTACATTATAAAAAAATCTTGGGAACAAACAATTTGACAGAAAATAAACAGATTCACAATTTTATTGTATTTTAAATAAAAAACACCATCACAGACCACTTTGAATTGAAAATTATTTCTGAAACAGCCGACCGGTTTCGCTTTTTACAGCGTCATCAGAGCTAAAACTTATGTTTAAAATATAAATATGTGGAAGCTTCCTCAGGCGCCAACGATGAAAAATGATAGAATATATTAACAACTAGCTGTCCCGGCGAACTGCGTACCGCCCCTACTTTATGAATGAAAATTGAATTCAAAATCATTATAATGAAAAAACTTCTCTTTTAAATTTAATGTGATTTCTGAATGATTTTCATATTAGACATTGAAAATATTAACATTAATATTTATACGATACTAAGGTCACTCTATTGTCTTGCCTTCCCGGAACCCCTCCACTAAAACTTTTTTATGTGGTTTTAAAATTCAAATTGACTAAAGTATTGTTACGAAGCATTTGTATGGGAATATAGAAAAGTGTTGTTTTCAGAATTTCTTGTTGTTTTCAAACTTTTTTTAATTTTTCTCTCCGTAAAAACCATCTTCGTACTTCAAGGAACATTATAACAAAATAATTATCGAAATCGGTTCAGCTGTTCTCGAGTTTTGCGCTTACCAACACATTTGGCGATCCTTATAGATTTATTTTTAATAAAATAACAAAACATTTTATCACAAAATAGAGCCTAAAAGGCAAAACTGTCAGACGGGGTGACATCTGTTGATATGTTAATCGAAATAGCCTTCAAATAATGCATGCACGAAATATATTTAGCTAGGAGACAAAGCTTTGCTCGGTTTTAACGCCATCTAGCGCCAGATTTTATTAATTTTCTCCATTAAAGAGTTATTACGGAGATGACAGCTATATTCATTTTAATAGGAAAATCATACTTTTTAAGAGAAATTGCTTACATACTCTATATATTTAGATAATAGATAGGTAGGACAAACAAATAAAAAAAAATTCGTCATAATATTTATTACATAATAAGAAATATTATCACAGTTTCTTTTAAATTAGTACTTAAGTACAAAATAAGTAGGTATAATCATTTTAAATTTTGTAGCGACTGACCCATCTTAACCAGGTATATATGTAAAAATGTGCTTAAGATTAAAAAAAATATTTTTTTATAATATTAAAAATACTACAATTTAACGCTTAATAACAATGGTACAATGAAATACACATTTTATTTATAAAAAAAGAGCTGTGTCTATGCATTGATGAATAAGATTTTAAAGAAATATAATACTAGGACGACCAAAAACGTAATAAATATCATCACATCCGTAACCTTATAGAGGTAGGCAGAGATACATACATAGGTATGCACCCACGATAAGCCGACGCTATTAGGCCCCATGATGTAACAGCCTATCGCCATCACACAAATCCAATCCCAGGCAAGGCTATGTTTTACAGAAAAACTCATAGAACAAGTTGCCCTACTCGGGAATCGAAATCTGGTTCTCGTGCGTCAAAGTAGGACACGGACTTCGCTCGACCACAGGCGACGTAACTTTATACTTAGTATATAAGAACATTTAGACTGAAATCAATTATCATATTACAAAAACCATTTTTATATACAATTTTTAGTGATTATTTTGCATGGTTATTCTAATATATGACAGTGTACAAATCCGTTTTTTACCATATCATTAACTTGAGAAAACTAGAAAATATTTTTAGTTTAAGCCAACTTTTCTTGGCATAATATGGACACACCCTAATTTTATGTTAGCTATTAGGGCATATCTAAAGCAAAAAACGGAACCATGTTACTAAGACTCTGCTGTCCGTCTGTCTGTGTGGCTATATATGAACCGTGATAGCTACAGTTAAAATATTTACAGATGATGCATTTCCGTTGCTGCTACAACAAATACTAAAAAACAGAACAGGATTGATGTTTAAGGGGGCTGTCCTACAACAATGTTTTTTTTTTGTCGTTTTTATAGATAATACGAACGACGTACGAAATCCTTCGTTTGCGAGCCTGACTCACACTTGGCCAGTTTTTTTTATATTGCTTAACACTTATAGAATAGTAACAAATCATATTCAGGTCATTAATCAGAGAGAAAAAAAATCATAATATTTATAGCAATAGCTTCATTTTTCATGACGATCTTAGCTTGGCGAGCTGTGCCATGATATCCTTATCAGCATCTGATGTAGATTGACCAATTTTACTACCAGCAACCGACGGAGCATCTGCCATCTGAAAAATATATTATACTTTGTGAATACAATATATTGTACACATAAAAAAATCTGAGTATCTGTATGTAATATAAAAATCATCTCATTTTAGTAAATTATACCTTATGTGCTTTAACGAGCTGCCTGGTAGGAAGGCAGTTGGTCTATTCTAAACAGAGGACCCGGACCAACACGGGGAATGGGAAAAAAGATATAATAATCCTATGCTATAAAATTGTTACACGACCTTTGTTTTCTCCGTTATATAAGACGACATGACACTTGAGTGACTGAGCTTGCTGGACTGACACCTACGTTTTATTTATTTGTATATATGTATATTAGATATAGGTTCCAAAAATAGTGATATTACCCTATGCCAATAAGGAATATCTTTTTATTTTAATATTATAAATGAAAAAATATACCACTAGCAAAATAGTGATAAGCTAAAAAATGTTTATCCAAACTACATATCATAATTTTCGGATGATTTAAACACCGGCTTATTGGTGACGTCACCGTCCACTGAGAAGTGAGAACCTATTGGCTATAAAAGTAAATAAATTACCTTTCCGCTGATTTCAATGCCAATTTCATCAAGCACTTGGTTAACAATGCCTTCAGTTTCCTCTTCATCACCAGACTCAGTCATGATATCATCCAAGGTATCTGAAACTGTTTACAGCATTTTATATATTATATAGTATATACTTATAATATATTTTACAGCAAAAAGGGGATTGTTGTTCTATTCTATGTATTGATATGTAAACAAATAATACATAAACAATATAAATAACATTAGTAATATCAAAATAAAATACAATACCAACAATGCAATTAAAAATAATAAGAGTGAGAATTTGTAGATGAGAAACGTTGAACATATCCGTCATACTCCTGGTGTTACAGATGTTTGATAGGGGTGGTGATCACTTTAAGTCCAATCGTTTAGATAATGTCGGCATACACTATAGTGAGAGACATACGACGCGCACAGCACCTTTGTCTACACAGCAGTCTACAACCATATCTAAGCAAATGAACTTAACCATCATGTGACTCACTTGTTTGTCTCCTCCTGTTCTATAAAAAAATCAAACAACTGCAGTTCAACTTACTCATTTCATCAGTCATGTCCATTTTATGGCTGGCCTGCTTAAATGCCTCCATATCCTTGGCTATTTGGTGCGGATTCATAATCTTGTTCATGTTGCCCATAGTTTTAGCTGTTGTGCCCATTGCCCCAGCTATTGCTATATTAGCTCCCATTGCTTTATTGTGAATTTGAACACTTGAAATCTGAAATTAGAAAATTTATTATCAATTACATAGTCATTCTTGTTAAAAGTGTACAAAGATTTTAAATATTTTAGAAATTATATATTTGCTTGCTTGATTAATTTATTAATAACAATGTCTGTTTCACTACATAGTATAAAACAAAGTCGCTTCTCACTGTCTTCCGTCCACCGTCAACAAATAAATTGCGCAATGAAGTTGTAAATTATTTTTTTCATTTTTACAATCTTAATACAAACACATCATTTTGGAAGACACTTTTATAATATACAACTTTTTTACTTGATCGAACAATAGGAGCATACCTTTTCACACTATTATTAAAGTGTATATATATTAATATAAAATGTCATACCTTACTATTAGCAGCATATATTCTTGTTTTTTGCTTTCGCAGCTGCACCAGCTGCTTTGCAAGTATTTTACACCCTTCATTATTGCCCTCTTTTGCCATCTTCTTTATCTCAATTTCCTTTAATATAAATAAAAAGTAATAGCTTAGACACATACTTTATATAACAAACTAGCTGTGTCCACAACTCCGTCAACATTTTATTTATTTAGTTCTTTATTTTATACATTTCAAAAAAAAATTTTAAAATAAAGGTAGCCTAAGTTACTCCTTAAACTTCAATTTGCTTTTTGTATTTTTTTTCACTGAGATTATTAAAGCCTTTGCAAACATTGCAAACGTAGCTGAAACATAGGTGGCAACTATACAAAAGCAAATTCTAACCAATTTTTTCTCTTCTCTTTCCAAAGCTGCCTTGTCCCTTTCCAAATCTCTGCCAGCTCTTCGCAATTCCCTGTCATTTTGTCTTTGTTGCTCTGGAAATTATTAATTGTTTAAATAAATGGTATTAATGTCAGAATCACATGTCAGAACGGTAACGAAAAAAAACATATTCTTTACTTACCTTTAACTGTAGGTGCCTTTTTAAAGAAATTCATTTTTAACAACTGTTTCTCTACCTAATAAAGTAACAAATTTATAAATTGAGATTGTAATATAACAATTAGAAATATTGTATATGTTGATGACTAAGTAATAGGTATTTTATTTACACTACATTTCCAAAGCTATCAGTAATCAGTACACGTCAACTGTCATTGTCTAAATGTCATTTCACAATTCACATTCCTCAGTAAAGTAAGAAGTTCTTGATGAATTCTATAGTAAGAGTAGACAACTATTAAATTATTCAAAAAATGGCAATATAAGCTATAAGTAAAAAGTCAATAAAAAAAAATTTGAAATGGAACAAGTTTGCTGTGCAACCAGGGGCGTAGCTAGACGTAACTTATGACCCTGGGGTAAGTCAAAAATATGGGGCCCCAATGCTATCAAAACTGGTAAAGTTTTATGAACATCATTAAAGATACTAATAGGTACCTTAAAAATGCTAAGCAATTTTATCATGAGATCTTTTTCATGCATTGCAAGGGAGATATTAAAAATATTAAAACCAACAACGTTATTAAAATTACTTTAATAATTAAAGTAGGTATTTCTAATTTATTTATGCAATATTTATATAAGGGTGTGGATTGTGTTCAAGTAGGTATTTACTGTACACAGACAACGATAAAAGAAAAAGGAGGGAGAAACATAATGTTTGCCGGGGATTCCACAATGACGTCTTACACAAACGTCGTTGGGGGATTCCTGGCAAATATTTTATCTCCACCAGTGTTACCGTGGAGACCAGAAACAATCTCCTCACTCCTCTATTAGGTAATATTGCGACCTTTATTAGTACCTATTGCGAGTGACTTTTAGTTTTCCAGTATTTAACGCTATACATTAAGTAGCCAAAATCTATAGATTTATTTACACAACGGACATCAATATGAGTGGTACTAAAATTAAAACTTTGTTTAAACCAGATTCATGACGTTTTGATTTTAAATTTTGAAATTTCAAATAAAATAAGATCATTTTTATTGCAATACTAGCTGTACCGGCAAACGTTGTTTTGGCAAATAAATTATTTTTGAATATCAGTTGTCGACCAGAGTTGGTAGTTGTTGAATTATACATACATACCTATCTTCATGCCTTGTGGGGTAGGTAGGGAGTATCGAGTGCCAAATGATGCGATCCCTATATAGTGACCCACTAGACCATACGGTCTAGTGGGTCACTGACCTAGGTCGTGGAATGTCAACTTAAGTCTCTCCGGATACCTACATCCATCCACATTTGCATTGTATATCTGTTTTGTCAATCTTTCGTCTTTCATTCTTTCCACATGACCGAACCATCAGAGCATACCCTTTTTCATTTTTCCACCTATAAACCTAATCCCTACCGAGTCTGTGATGTCTTTGATAGGTAGCTAAAGGAAAATCTTTGATTTGTTTTGAAATTTAGCAAACATTCAAATCTTATTCACTGGAGTTACTAGTATCTTCGCTGGTTGTATATTATTTCAATGTTTTTGCACAAAAGAATCGACTTGTTTTTATGAAATAAAAAAAATACATAGCGATATTGTGTTATAGTAGCGGCGTGCAAAGGGTATGCGGTGGAATTCTCGGTTACAACAATTTTTCTTTTATAGATTTTTAGCTTTTTTATTCAAGTACGTCTAGTCACATAGATTATGTGATCATGATTAGTCGAAGTTTAATTCGGTATATCAGAGCATATCTTATCTCAAAGCGTAAACAGTGCTTATGTGCCTCTATGGAGTTCACACATCTATTATAGCAGATGAACTTCAAAAATGCCGGCTAAGATGGTAGGTACGTTCATGCTTTAAACAAATATCTTAATGCCGTAAGACCTATGGGTACCGATGAAAGAGGCAAACTCAAAGAACGCTGGTTGGATGCCGCGGAATAATACACGACGTGTGCCAATGGACTAACTATTAGAGATACTGAAAAACAGCGAAGTTGATAAGTGAAAGCTAGAAAGCGAACCTTCTGTGTCATACTAATATATGTGAAAAACAATTGGAATTATTGCTAGGAAGATGATGATGATGAATGTAAAAGAAAACAAAACACAGATGAGAATATATTTATATTTCGAGAGAGAAATCGATATATCCTTTTACACTGTCACTTCATTATTATTAATTTTCACACATTAACATAAATAAGTACAAAACTAAAACAGATATTATGAATAATGAAATAAACATCACATATTAACCTAAATTCACTCTTCATCGGGTCATACATAGAGCATAAAACCGCAGTCTTTTAGATTAGGTATTAGAAAAAAAAACACATAACAGAGACAATATCCATGTAAATTCACTACATAATCTAGTTCTAAAATAAATGATTCCAGTTAAAGTTTTGAACAATAATAAATACTCAGTGAAATTTTAATTATTTTGATACAGCTAATCAAATGCGTTAATGACATCAATATATTTTATTGCAACATTAAATTAAATATTGAGTAAAATTGTAATTATAGCCATTTATAGAAATACAAAAAAATGAGATGCAATGTTTCGAAACTCAACTTTTATTATTGATAATAATATAAAGCTTACAATTGCAATTGCAAACCGGAAGATTAGACGCCATTACACTGAGATCTCTACAAAAATATTTTTACAATATATAATGAAACTAGGTATCAAAAATAATTCTGCCAACAAAAGGGGATAAATTGAAAGCATTTTCTAATCCAAATATACAAAAAACTCAAAACTGACTCTTCCAAGTAGGTATGCTGCGTAAGACAATGTTTTGAACATCTAATGAAATAAAAATGAACAATTCAAAGCTATCTCAAATCTAAATTTACTAAGCAGCTTGGAACAGACTCTCCCAATGAGGTATACTGCGTAAGATATTGTTTTAAACAGTTCTAACTTTAACAAACTTCAAAATGAATTTCAAACTAGTGTATGACAGTGGAGGCTTATATTAATATAATAACGCTAAATATTATGAATGATGCGGAGATTCACCAAGACCAATTTGGACTGAACGGACCGAAATTCCATAAATCTGGAAGACCAATATGAGTGTCATTCTGGAAATCGCTTTCTGACCATCGGAATGGTTTCACTGTATCTTTATTCAGTTCTTCAAACGTCTCCTTCTCTGCTTCTTCTTGCTGTTGCTTGACGAGGTCTCTGATTTCTAAACCATCTATGGTTGGTACATCATCGAACTGATTTGTGTAGACTGAAGCAATGTTTCCTTTATTTATCGTGATATTTTCTGTTTTTATTGTTTCTGTATATGGTGGACTGGATATTGCGATGAATGATATAGATTCATTGTCAACTGATCCTGAAAACCGAAAAAGATAGTTATTGTTATTATTTAGTATCCACTTATAGTGTGTTTAAAAAAACTATTTCGTAAAAATTAACTAAATATAGAATAGGTTGTAGTATTTGTTTTTCTTCTGAAGTATGTGTTTATATTAAAGACAGATAACATGCAAACGGTTTTTTCCGATTATTAGAAACACATGTCACCCATAAACAAGTTCTTTTTCGGCTTAGCCATATCCCCTTATATATCAGACAAGCTGTGCCTGTGACTTTGTCCGCGTTTTTATTTGATGATTTTATTTTAAGCATTTCAAAATAAAGTTAGCTAGCCTAAGTTACTCCTTATTATATCCGCTATCTACAAGTAAAAGTTCCGTCAAAGTCAGTCTAGCCGTTCCAGAGATTAGTCGGAACAAACTTGCCTAGCTTTATGGATGTATACTAATATAAACTTTTAAATATAATAATAAAAGAAATCTATATCTATCTCTGCTAATGGATGTAATGCTGCTGCTGTAGTTTAGTCAATTACATTTTTAAGTCATCTTTGATCGCAGTTTAAAGAAAAAGATTAAATACGGTTAGAAATTAATCTTTTTCTTTGTTAGTTTGTCTAGTTTTAGCTTTTTGTATTAGTTTGCTGGCTTGTTATTTCATTGAATAAAGTAGTATACACTTTAAAAAAGATTAGACGATGTTTAGAATCAGTATCATTGTCTATGGTTTTTTTATTTTTAAAAAGATAACAGATGGCCAATGGCACTTACCGCTCACAACTTTTGTGTCGATTATCCCGTACGCCTTCTTATGCTGTGGAACTATATCTCCTCGTACCCCCAAAGCTGATAGATATTCCTTATTCAGGACACACAGTTCATCGTTGCACCCATTTACCTCACTGGACTTATCTACAGCAGTCATGTTGTTCATTCTCATCAGCTTGATGACGCTGTTCAAGGATGATGCATTTTTGTAGCCTCGTTGGAATGATATTGCCCTGGGTGATTCGGATTCCGAGAACATATTTCCATAATTGTCTTGCATTTTTGTGACGTGTGTGACTTCAGCTATATCCTGAAATAAAAAAATATATAAATAAAAAAAATCATTACGTCTAGAAGCCCCCTTAGATGTATAAAGAAGCTAGAATAATTGGAATAAATTAATAATTGCATTTAGCACCTAACCTGACCTGTCACTTTAGCTAACCTTCGGTGGATATGAGCGTGAAGATTTTTTTCAATTATTTTTTATTATAAATTATTTATTAAATTTGTGAATTTCATTACCATTTCTTACTTTTTCTTCTGAAGCGCGTACCGATAGTTCACCGAATTTGAGTTCATCTCAAACAAAAAAGTATATCGTCACTTACTTTGAAAAACGGCAATCCATATGTAGCCCAGTAGGTCTTCTCGAGGAAGGCGTCCGAGATGTCTGCGGAGTGCGTCCGTCCCGGCACTTGCTCCACGAGCCGCAGGAGCCCCTTGCCGCGGCCGAGGCCCACGCGGTGAACTGTAGTTATCTTCGTGTCACTGTCAAATTATTGATCTTTCAGATTTTTACATACATACATATCTTCACGCCAGGTCCCTTGCGTAGTTGGCAGAGAGCACCGAGAGCTACATTACTGTAAAATTTCATGCAAATCCGTTCAATAATTTTTACGTGACATAGTAACTAACAAACTCACAAACATTTAAATTTATAATATTTTATAAAATTAGTGCTTGTTCAATCCACCACCTTATCTATTTCTGTCGCCATAAATATTGATAAATACACTTGCACATCAAACCTAACAAACTGGCCATAGGTCAGCAACGCACTTACAATGTCTATGGTGTCTATAGGCCACAGTTATATCTTACCATTACGAAAACCGAGTGTTTGTTCTTTATCTAAATATGAAAGTTTGTATGTCAGTTACCATGTAAAGTAAAAATTATTGCACGGATTTGGATAAAAATTTACATTAATATGGCTTACTATCTTTCCGGCCGCAGCTTTGCTCGCGTGCTTTTTATTAACATACATCACTTTCAAAGAGCAAAACTTTTTCCGACTTATAATACTTATTGCGTAAAAACATACCCACTTTTAATGTAGTCGGATAATCTATGTGTTATTCTCATTTATGAGCCGACTTTGTAAGGTTTCATTTAATTCCGTCCCATATCCATTTTTTGTGAAAGCGTAACAAACATCCATACTTACAAACTTTCGCGTAGGTAGGATATGTCAGAATAACACATGGGCTACTTTTAACACACTAATAAAGTATGTCGGAAAATATTAAAATTGACACTCACTCATTGATAATTTTCTCCGTTATAATTTCTTTCTTCTCAGACTTAAAAGTATTGTCGTTATCAGTGATGCTGATGGCGAGATGGAAGAACTTATTGAAGTCCACAACGAGCCACTGTTTGCAAGCGGTTCCGGAGTTACTTGAGGCTATGATGTGGCTCCAAGAACTGACGTTGGAAGCAAGTCGATTAGCTGCTGTAACTCTTGGACCTACTGGCACCTAGAATATATTTTGTTAAATAATAATAAATTGATCAAATCCCAAAGTAAGCAAATTATGTGATTGTGTTATGGGTGTTAGACAACGATACTAATACAAGAATAAATTTAATAAACACCCAGACCCGGAAATACAAACATCTATGTTCATCACACAAATGTCCGTCACCGTCGGGAATCGAACCCGAGCCTCGCGGTTAGTCGACCAACGAGGCGATCATTAAATATACATTTTGTTGAATTTATTTACTTCGTTACTTTTTACTTATTTACGCCTCTATGGCGTAACGATACGGCTGTCGCCTGTTAAGACCGTTTGCCGCGTAAGTTCCCGGGTTGGATTTTCTGAGTAACCATTACATTGCCCGGGATCGGAATGTGCCCGTAGTGGCGATAGGCTTGCCACCTATCACATGGGCCCTAGTACCTTGGTTAATCGTAGATGTTCTAGTATCTACGATTAGCCAAGGTAGCTCTTATTATTTTTCGAGTTGCTCTCAACGAACCCTTTCATATGATACCCATATGATAAGCGCAAAAGCGCTTTAAAAACAGCTATTCCGCCATCTTGGTTAGTCCGCCATATTTGATTTAGAATGATGTCATGTACGTTATCGTGCATTTTCATCCAAACTAAACGTGTATACAAAATTTCAGCTGAATCGGATGAAGATATCTACTTCAAAATTGAATTCTAAGATTCCACCCGAACATACATACTTACATACATACAATGC
>DVZL01003081.1:0-14418 GCA_018236625.1 Lasaia peninsularis
AATAGCCGACCGGTTTCGCTTTTTACAGCATCATCAGAGTTAAAACTTAACTCATCCCTAGTGATGCTTTAAAAATCGAAACCGGTCGGCTATTCCAAAAATAATATTCAATTAATACTACACAGAATAAAACCAACTCACTTTCCGGTGTATATCTCTTTTTAGAATTTTGAAACTGCGCAACGGATTTTGATGCGGTTTTTATAAATAGAATGATTCAGGTTTATGTGTATATGACATGCAAAATATAACCGTGAGAAGCCGGGTCGTATTACGAGTACGTAATATATAAAAAAGAACACGAATGTTTTCATTTAAAATATTTTTTTTTTAATTAAAAAGTTAGCAACCCTAATAACCAATAATTAAAAAGTTGGTAACCCTAATTATTAATCATTATGAGTATATAATTCATACAAAAAAAGTGTTAACAGGATTCTACACTGTATAAATTTAAATCAACAAAAACCTACCACAAAGGATGTACACAAAAGTTGAAAAGGTTTAGCACACCCCAAACAAAATGGCGAGGATACATATCAGGTTCTAACTGTTTATTTTTTGTTTGGGTCAACGTCCCGTCCCTATTATAATTGCTCCATTCACATCTGAGGGTTAGATTTGAACTAAAAAGCGACTTTAATGCGTTTGGAATTGACTGAAAATCAAAGATAAGGAATGAAAAACATATTTACTATTGTTTGTACCCTTGGATAGAGTGAGAGAGTTAGTAGTTTAACGTCTATGTGTGGGTGTGTATGGTTGCGGTATCGTAGTTCCTAATTTTTTTTGACCAATTGTATAACATTTTTTTATTATTTTAATCTAACTTGATCGTGATGATTCTTAGATAATGGATATCATATCCAAGCGTTGAAAGTGTAAGATCAGGAGATTTTTTAATCAGTTCGCTTGGTACTACTATATGTAGCTGGTGCAAAAGACTATGACGCCTTCAGCATAAAATTTAATAATAACAAGTATTTTTTTAATTAAAAACAGTGGAGAAGTAGACGGCTTGTCTGATGGTAAGAAATAAACATGTCACCTAATAGTGACTACCATGTATGTAAATATACTTATATGAACACCATAGATACCTATTACTGCATCACTATCTTAAAGGCATCTTAGACTACGTTCAAGTATTGAATATCCCACCCTCCAATAAATAACATGACAATGGTGAGCACTGATATTAATCAATAATAACATATCTAGTAAGCCAACGTACCTTGTTATAAACCATCTGGTTAATCTACCAATATTAAAAACGCGAAAGTTTGTAAGTATGGATGGATGTATGTATTGATGTTTGTTACCCTTTCACGAGAAAACTATTGGATGGATTTGAGTCAAACTTTACACGAGAATTACACATAATATAATACTTTTTAAATGACTACATGATTTCTAAGCAATAAATATTATAAGTAGGAAAAGACCGCTCTTTGAAAGTCATCTATGTCATTGAAATGTAAATTATTTTAATGACATAGATGACAAAGTCGGCAAAGCCGCGGGCGGAAAGCTAGTAAGTATATATAATTCTAAAGAGTCGATTATACCTTTTATAATATTAACTCCACACGTGCGTATTTTGAATGTCATTCAAACTGGTTACCCATTAATCTATTATGCTAATAATATTCTGGCCGCCCGTTGCTACCTACAGACACAGTTGTAAACTATATAATAGATATAGAATATTTGTTCGATATTTTAGTTTTGAAATGAAATGATAGTAATTTACTAGCGGGTTATCTTTTAAAATTGACACAAAAAATATTTAACAATACCAACAACACAATGTGGTGTGTAAATATGACAATTTTTGTATTTATTACTAAATAGCTGTGCCCGCAACTTCGTCAGCATTTAAATTTAACTAAATAAAAGTAACTTAAGCTATTATTTATTACATCAGTTGTCTGCCAGTGAAACTTACGTCAAAATTGCTCCAGCCGTTTCAGAGATTAGCGGGTACAAACAGACAAATGGAAAAAATTCTAAAAAATATTATTTTGACATATTACCTTGTAAACATACATATACATTTAGTAAAAAGCGGTTATTTTAATATTACATACAGACACTCTAATTTCATTTATTTATATAGGTAAGCTACTACTATGTATAAAATTTAATAATGTACTAACATTATTTTATACCCAACTTCTTTTAATCCTTAACCTGCCTAAATATTATGTAGTCTTGTTTTGTTAGTTCCACTATTTATAACTTGAGAACGGCGGTTTTTGTTCGTATTTCATCTCTTTTGTCTTTGGATTTATCTACGTCCGAAATTGAATACTAACTATTAAAACTTTAAAAAAAATAAGAAAAAAATCAAATGTCATGGACCAAGCGGGACAAAATTGACGGAAAATTAAGAATATTTAAGTAATTAATCTTATCTGCAAATAAGCACATTCACAATAATTATTTGTATTTTTATTTTCACATTACACTATAGCCAACCGGTTTTTTTACAGCAACCGTCTTTTTGTTTCTCTTTCAATGTTAAAAATGATGCTTTTATAAAATATTTTACTAAATTACGAGTAATATTATAAAAGTTATTTGTTAACTATAATATTACTCGTAATTTAGTAAAAATATTTTTTTTACCAGTTGGCAGTATATCAATATTTGGCCATTGTAACTAAGTCATAGTTAGGAACTATAGAGTAAAATTATAAATAATAATTAAACATAAATAAAAGACATTGCGTAGGTATATGTGTGTGTGTGTGTGCGCATATCTGTTTTTTTATTAAATGTATTAAAACATTAACTTATTTCACTTGTTTTCTATAAAACCTAAACTCTACCAAATTTATATTTCCCATTCAGCGTGATTTCATTATGTAGGTTGTTGTTTATATATTTTTACTTTACACTTTTTAAAAAGCCATTATAATAAAATAAAATAATAAAATTATTTATAAGCCTAGTCATAGACAAAAACTATTTCTGTTTAAGCGTTCATAAGTAATTTAAATATATTCGAGATACACTTTCAAATGTAGAGTCCGTCCCCGTACATTCCACAACTTGCTCACCCACAGTGGACCGGTCTTTGAGCCTCGCACGAAACTGTACTAACCCAACAACTTGTGAAGCTCGCTGCATTGATCAAAACCTGAACTGGTCTGCGGCTATTTCATTTATCTGGTTTATAGGAGGCGAGGTGCGGTCTTGTACGAAACTGTACTAACCCAACAAGTTGTGGAGTTTGTTACTTTGTTCGAAACCGTAACTGGTCTGCGGCTATTTCGTTTATCCGGTTTATAGAAGGCGAGGTACGGTCTCAAGGTGAATCGTCCGGTCAACATACTCAATTCGATTGAAAGCCTAGACCAAACATTAGCGCGTGTTCCAAATATATAAACCAAATCATTTCTACTTCTGATTATCTCTGAACTAGACTATATGTGTCCAGTTAAATAACATAGAAAATGAAATAACAATAAAAATAAAAATAAAATAACAATAAATTCATTTTTCATATTTATACCTTTTTCTGTTAAACCACTTTTCAATAAAACTTCTAAAATTAAAATAAATTATATATGTAAAAATTTAGAATTGTATAAGAACTAGCTCCCTATCAACTCCCCCAAATTAGGTAGCTATCCCCAACATCATCTGATATAGAAAGCTACTTTTTTTTTTCTTTTTTTTTTGAAACGTAATAAGACTAGGACAAGAAGTGACAAAAATTGGTGTTGTAAAAATATTTTTATAATATTTTTAATTACCATATACACACAAACACAGTATCAAGAAAAAGGTTTTTATACAGATCCTTGAAGTATTTTCCAAAAAAAAGCTTATCTGTGCTTTATATATGTCTTCTTTTCTTTATAATGAACTAAAACTACATAAACTAAAATACTAAATATGGCTGATTTTCTACTATGTGTATATACATACTCCAAACTGACCTCAATATTATATTCACAAAACATTAAAAATAATACACCCCAAACAAAATAATGAGATAACAATATTAGTTTTTTTTTTAATATTATTTGAGTGTTTTTTTAAACACGGATATTCAATTCATTTAATACTTACAAAATATAAATGTATAACATTATCTGTTTCCCTATTAGGCAGCTCGTTAGACGCGAGCATAAGTTAACAGGGTCACTTCCAACATGACTACTGGGGGTAGAGTGCTGTGCAACAACTCGCCCCGGTAGGGATGCATCGCATTGTCGTGTTCCATTCCGGAGGATATGGTAGCCGGTAGATAAGGTCTAAAAGCCCGATCACAGGGCAGCGGCGCACCTACAACATCTATGGTGTCTATAGGCCACGGTTGTCTCTTACTGTTGCTTGTGCTGTGTGCTTGTTCGTTATCTTTTTTGATAAAAAATATCCTTAAATATCGTATAGCTTTTTACTCGTAAATATTTTAACATCCTTTCTGAGTATTCAAATTAAAACTCGTCCTTAAGTACATCGTCTTCCGTTAAGGTCTACCGACTCTACAAAATGCTAATATGTTAATATCCATAATAGACGTTCCTATTTAAATGCCAACAACTTATTTATGAATATGTATCTAGGTAAAGATGACTAAAGCGAAATGATACATTTACACACGGCTATTTTGTCTTTAGTCAACGATATTCTCCAATACTATTATTCAAATAAATAAAATGGAAGTGTCTGTGTATAATATTAAAATAACCGCTTTTGGATGAATGCATACGCATGTTTACAAGGTACATATACCAAAACAGCGATTTTTTTAAATTTTTGTCTGTCTGTCCGTTTGTACTCTGTAATGTTTAACCGATTTTGACGGCACTTACACTGGTAGACAGCTTATTTAATAAGGAACGGCTTAGACTACTTTTATTTTGGAATTTTAGTATAGAAATGTATAAAAAAATTAAATAAAAACGCGGACAAAATCGCGAGCACGTTTATCATTGATGATAAACGTTCCTAATTGATAAGTAATAAAACTTCTCTGATATTTTTGCACGTCACAGACTCAATGTAACTTTCAAAAATATATAATTTTGTATATGAAATTGCTTAAATAAGGGAGAGCAAAATAACTTTCATATGCGAAATAATTCACTGATTTGAATTAAAATAAAAAAATAATGTAAAAAGTACGCGCTTAGAACTTAAGTCTCAACACTGTTACTAATATTTCATTAGCGCAAAAGGTAAATTTTTAGCCTCTTAGTTATAAATAAAACCAGCCAACTTTAAGTAGAATTCGCACACTTTGGGTTCTTTACCCTGTAAAAAAACACATCTGTTGTATAGGAGTAGGCAATAGAAATACATCATATATGAAAATTACAATTTTCTAGCTATTACGTACCATGAGGTACAGCCTGTTAATAAAAAGACAGACATACATAATAGGGCCCGTTTTTAATTTTTGGGTACGAATCTCTAAAAAGTAAAAAAAATATATTATTTGCATTACAAAATATCGATTCCAAAACATGTTATTAAAATAAAACTATATTTATTATTGTAACAGTGATTGTGAGTTTTTTTCGACTCCACAAATTATTTAACTATTCAGAATAGCCTCTAATTGTAGGTTTTATTATTTAATGCGTTACGATACGCTCTTATGATTTTGATAATCAAATTATCATATTTTTTATAAATACAATCGTAGGTGTACCCAATAGAACCTGTACACAGAAGTTAATGACATTGTAAGTTTCTAATTCAAAGATTACTTTCGTACTATTGAGCTACGCTCTTCAGTTTTCCATTTCGTTGGTCCAGGTTCGAATCCCGCCAGACACCAATGAATTTTTATGACTTACAGTTACGTAGTACATTTTCTGAGTACTCTTACGAAAGGAAAGCGTCGTAAGGAAACCCAAAAACTGTGCCCGGTATGACGATGGACTTGCCATAGTGGGACCTAATATTGTTCGCTAATCGAGGGTGCATACGAGTATGTACTTCTGTCTCCCTTTCGGTGATATAGGCATAGTGATATTCATTTTTTATTTTTTATTTCGTATATTTACAGATCACATATAAGTAAACATTGATCAACACCAAGATTGTTAAAATATGAAAACGTTTGATTAAAAATCATTTAAAAAATACCCTGTAATAAAAAGTATAATTATGTTATACTGTCTTAGTGCGCTGAAAACATTTTTGGTAAAAATTACCATATAAAAAAATCTCAAAATTGATATTTGCAAAAAAATTATATTAGGTATATTTTAGCAATGACCAATGGCAGTTGTTTAACGTCAGACCAAAAATATAAAGTTTAATTTTGAAATAGTTTGGGATCACATTTAGTCAAAAAGTTAATTATCTTAAATGAATAAAATGTGTCTGAAAATATTGTTTGTTAAAAATATGTGCATTAAATGTCAGAAAGGATGAGTCAAAGTGTCATTTCAAGGACTATTGTCTTATAAAGGTTCTATCTGGAGATAGCTCTCCTAACAACGTTCTGGTGCGACTTTATTACTGAGTATTTCTAAACTGACGGATTTTAAATATCGAACAAGGACACAACTCTTCTGATGGTAACATACTAAATAGATGTTGTAGGTGCGTCGCTGTCCTGTGGCCGGGATGTTAGGTCTAATGTGCAAGTCTACCTTATACTCTAAACTATGAACCTATAACATGACAATGTCATTATGGCGACAAATAAGTAGTGAGGTGGTCTCCCTATCCATGAGAGCTGCAGCACAGCACTCTACCACCAGTGGTCTTGATGAGAGTGACCCAAATGACTCATACATATGCCTATGCCTGGTAGTGAGGCGGATAGTCTATTCTATACAGTGGTCCCGGACCAACACGGGAACAACCATAGTGTGAAGCGTAACCTTACTGTTGTATATATTTAATTCGCCCATCTTTGCGATTTGACTTAGCTTTTTTCTTAAGCCTGGTTTAATTTGCCCCTTATTTTTACAGTAAAGAAAAAAAAGACTTGTGAAATAAAAAAAACTTAATAAACATTTTTTTAACTGTAGAAAAATATTCAGTTTTTTTATTATTTTATTACATTTATATTATGTTGTTTTACTATCAAGAAACTCGACCCCGGTATTTTAAATGAGCTCACAGTGATCTCTAAACCAGTATATTTCCGTTTTAAAACTGGACAAAATGAAAAATAATTTTATAAAAGCGGAATAATAAATTTAAAGAATAATGGTTTCTGAATAAAATTATATTCGCTGACTTTAGTTTCACAGATAACTTTCGGTTTTTATTTATTTTTTATTCTTCATTTTTAGGTTTGTGAAAATGAAATTTATATTCTTAACCATATTGTAATATCTTTACCATGGTAGATATATATAAAATTAGAAGGTCTGTTTGTAACATTAAAAATAAACGCTCTTTACTAAATGCATATGTATTTAAAAACATTTTTTTAACTATTTTTGTCCGTTTGTCTATCTGTATGTTTCGGTTAATCTTTAGAACGGCTGCACTGATTTAAACAGGACTTTGGATGTCAGTTACTGTAATAGAAAACTTAGGTTATTTTTATTTAATTATTTTTATTAATATTAATCAAACATTTAACATTAATTAGTGTGTTAACCGAGAGAGAGAGAGAAATTATAAGCTTAACACTAAATAATTTTGTACTTATTCCACTATCTGTACAAATAGATAAAATTAGAGTGTCTGTATGTAATGCTAAAATAACCGCTTTTTTCTAAATGCATATTTATATTACCGAGGTAATAATATGACATAATATACAACAATATTTGTCAACCTATATGTCGGACTGTCTGCTTGTTTGTACCCACTAATCTCTGAAACGGCTGGATAGATTTTGACAGGACTTTCATTGGTAGACAGTTAATGGAATAAGGAACGGTTTAGGATGCTTTTATTTTAGAAATCAATAAAATAATTAAAAAAAACGTGGACAAAGTCGCGGGCACAGCTAGTAACAATATAAAATTGTCTGATAGGATATGACAAGAGCTGCTACCTGTCACAACATGGGACCTCGTATCATCGGCCAACTGTGGATGCATAAGTGTGTACCTCTTCCTACGCCTTTGAAGATAAAAGCGTATAGTTTTCACATTCCAACGTTAATATTTCACAAGAACCGCAACTTAATTGTAATTTATTTAATATTTTATTATATTTACTTCCATAAACATTAAGTTATTTTATAACCCTCAAGAGATCTTAATCTTGTTTGACTATTAAGAAATATGTTAATGTTTTAAGAAGTACCAAAACCACATAAACCCAAAATAACAGTTATATGTATACCTATATTGTGTTTTATTTATACAAATATACTTTATAAATCTAAAGTTATGTATAAGGCTAACATATTTTTGTTTGATTTAACGCACTAATCTCAAAAATTGTTGGTTCGAATCGAAAAAATCGTTTTGTATATAAAAGTACATTTATCAAAGGAAGGCTATATCACTTTATGACTATGGAGACAGCAATGACAAATGTTAAAAGACGTGAAAACATGTTGGAGAGCTTTCCTTGCGTGCGCTGAGTAAACGCTTAAAGTTACATAAAATCGTGTATTACGAAATTGTTCTCCTTTAAAAGTTCTTAAAAAAAATTCCTCGATAGCATATTTTTAGCTTTTAAGATCATTATAACCATTTTTATAGAAGTCAGATTTAGAAACAATGCATTATTTGTGAGTTTCAGTAAACATGATATTAACGAATGAACTAATTATCACAGGCGCTTAATTTTAATTTTTTACTATATTAATTATTTGTGTTAATATAGTTTTTTAATAGAATTTTCTTTCATTAATGTAAATTCACGCACAGCAAGTTTATTAATGTATGTTCGTTTTTTTCGATGGTTATGTAAAATTTAGGGTGAGAGGGTCAACCGAGTGCGTGTGGGAAAGAATATTTAATTTAAAATTTATTATGATAATGGGGAGAGTAGGGTGTAGTAATGTAAAACATTATTAATAGGACCTTTTTCGTCGTAGTCTATTCCGTGTTATATCAGATGATATCGGGGTCGGCTAATTAATCTAGGAGATTTGACAAGGGCGCCAGTTTTTCACAGAAAAATAGCCATCTTATCTCTGATACCCAGATTCGAAACTAGACCCAATCCTAGATTAAATCGGATTCAAATATACGATTCTTTTTTATTAGGGTTTACTAGGGTTGGGAGAGGTAAAACAACAATTAGATATAATTTAGTACAAAAGTCTGCCCATCTGAAAAAATATCCTATATCTAATACTTTTAAACGAGCAATTCTTGTTTATTTATTTATGTATTTATTTGTTCCGCGATCTCGGAAACGGCTCTAATGATTTCGCTGATATTAAAAAAAAAATCTAGATAGGTCTAGATATTACAAAAAACACGATATCTATACAACTATGTCGGTAACACTTGGTATAAAACAGCACCGATTTCGTAGATTTACCGTCAGATATAATTTTTTTCAAGTAAGTAGGTGAAAACTTATTACACATACAAAAAAGGACTACTTACTGAGCCAAGCTCAGTCAGCCAGGTGGGTACTTTATTTCTTAAAACAATCACAGACCTACTTATATGATGTTTCTTTGTTGCTTGATGATCCGTACATCGTTTTCTACAGTCGTATTGCTACTACATGCGTCGTTTTTAATTTGCTTGTATTGGAAAGTAAGGAGAAAGGCATCAATTCAAATATGTCTACTTTCTTAAAAACATATTTTAGCACGAATGTTTATATCATTTTTTTACAATATTTTTTTTAGAAATACAAGTTGCATATAGTTGTATATAAAAATCCGGGCAAGTGCGAGTCGGATTCATAAGATAAGGGTTCCGTGCCATTATATGTAAAATGGCAAAAAAAACTATGTTTATTGTATGTGGGCTCCTTATAAATAATATTTTTATTCTATTTTTAGTGGGTATTAGCTATTATAGCGAGAGTAAAAATATACATCATTTGAGAAAATTTCAACTTTCTAGCTACCACAGTTCAAGGGACAGCCTGGGCACAGATAGAAATATAGACGAATAACCCAGTCTCAGTAATAGGTACGGAACCTTAAAAAGAAAAATTCAAGAATAAATAGGTTTTAAGACTATATTTTTCTTAAAACCGGAAAACGTTCAGTACTGTTAACTCTGGTAGAAGATTATTCTGTATCTTCTCAGAACATGCCGTTCTGAGGAGATAGCGACATCTCTTGGTCGGATGGAGTCGTTAATTGTAGCCTTTTAAATATTTTAAATATTTACATTATTCTGTATTTTAGAATATGATGATATAGCGGCAACAGAATTACATCATCTGCGAAAATTTCAACAGTAGCTATCGCAGGTCATGATATGATACAAAATGACAGCGGAGTCTCAGTAATATGGTCATAAATAGTTACATAAGCACACAGACCTATGAAACTCTATACAAACCATTCAAAACAGGTTAAAAAGTAGGCAGACATAAAAGTATACGGTTATCAAAAAAAACATTGGATGAGTCATTACATATCGAACTAGTTTTCGTCGTTCCCGAGCTCTGATGTTAACGGGCCGTCCCAATTCGGGCACCGAAATAGCCCGCACCGGTGTTCCACTTACTGTCCCGAGCGTCCCGCGTAACATGAGGTCTCGGGATTCGCGTTTTTTACTAACTGCAACGTATTGAACCTAGAGTTATTGACCTCGAGTTCGTACATCCCTTTTTGTTCTTGGTTAACAGGTTTTCTAAAAAACATGTTATTTAATAGCTTAGACGGTTACGGTCGCGATGTTTGGATCGTGGTTTGGATACGGCTATTATGTAATCGAGTTATTAAGTCATTTGGATATTCATTTGTGTTTGTTTAAGATTATAATCACCATTGCTTGAGTGTCTTCGGTCTGACTTTGATTCCCGGTTAGGGTGAATTGTTCGATATGAGTTTTTTAGTTTCTATGAAAAATATTGCGTTGTTTGACATGACGACGAACTGGCCACACGAAGGGGTGAAATTATAATTTAAAAATGTGAGGTAAATGGTGGTTGCAGAATATGTAGATGAAAAAAGTGCTTTTGATTAATTATTGCTCTTCATAATCTCTTTTATTGTTGGATAATGTGACATTATTGTGTTTATAAAATAAGAATAAAGACAATCCTGGTGAGTTTCTTTCGCTGAATTTTCTCAGGGCCGCGTTTTGAACCTGTGGTAAATTTTGGAATTATATACGTGTCATAAGAACCGCTTGTAAGATGTGCGTGAAATAAAATATTTTCTATTCTATTATTGCATAGATACTTAATCGAATTGCAGAAAACACATATATTGTACATAATCTACTAGATTTATAATGTTGTAAGCGAAAAGCCTACGCTTCTTCCAAGTACTCGTTTATTACGAGTTGGCGATTTTCAAGTGACTGTATGTCGCCGCCATCATAAGAGCCTCAGTGGCCTAGTGGATAGGGGTTCGGATTTTCTGTCGTGTGCAAATATTTTATT
Organism: Lasaia peninsularis; assembly: GCA_018236625.1. Lineage (NCBI taxonomy): Eukaryota > Metazoa > Arthropoda > Insecta > Lepidoptera > Riodinidae > Lasaia > Lasaia peninsularis. The sequence goes on from DVZL01003081.1 coordinate 11,476, forward strand.
TATTTTAATTATTTATTTATTAACTATAAAACTATATACATACCATATACTAATAATCTCATTATTTGTAAACATTAATTTACACCCGAATTATTTTAAACCTGTCTACCATAAACTACCAAAATTTCCAAACCTAGCCAGTCTGGAGAAGAAACGGCAAACAAACTCCCCGGCAATCAGGTTAAGGCCTCACTATTTGATATATAATACTGATATATAAACGCTAATAGCAGTCTAAGATGACAAAAAAGCTAAAACGCGTTTTTTCTAAACACTTGTTCATTATGCGTCAGCGATTTTCAAGTGACTGTCGTCGCCATCATGCCATCGCTAAATTTGATATTTCATTACTCCTCTTCATATTACAACACGAAGTGAATCGTTTGTAGGATTCTTGACCTGCATCACCATATATAGGCAAGCTTTCATATACAATACCTCAGTCATCAAGTAGGTTTAGCGGTAAATGAATGTGCGACATTTCTTTTAACTACACCCACTATAACTATGATCTTATAACGTCAGTGCTCGCACCGAATGTGTTTCGGTCTACAGAATTTTGTAGCAAGCTAACTTCTAATTAGTTTGTCCACGTTTGTCGATTAAAGATGCGTCTTTTTGCTCTTAGGTATTTTTTGGGTTGTTTGTCGATCGATCGATCGATCGATCAAAAATACCAAAGAAAAAACTAAAGGCGATCTCAACGCAAGTAGACGTTGTGCAAATTCTATAATTTGAATTTGGTGAAATTCCATTTGTAAATTATTACAATAATAAATAAAAAAATTAATTAAAAACACACTTTTTCACATATTGCTTATAATTCAAAATTATATCTGAAACAGCCGATCGGTTTCGCGTTTTACAGCTGCAGTATCAGGGATAAAAACTAAATTATGAACGATACTTTAGTAATTATATTATTATTAGGTACTACTGAAAGTAGTTCATATTAATGATCACAAAGAAAAACATGATACAATTGACAAAATCAGGCGTTACTGTGCGGCAATCCATAATTAAATCAAAATAAAATAATTAATTAGCTAATTCCGCGAAAATGTATAGGTATTTTCGTGGAATTAGCAAATTAATTATTTTATTTTTATTTAAAAATATGATACTCTGATGATGCTGTAAAACGCAAAACCAGGAGGCTATTTTAATGACGTTTCAATAATAAGTGATATTTATATAAAGTCCAGCATTTTTCCACGTCAAATTCGAGGTCAAAAAGTAGCCTATGTCATTCTCTATTCCGTCAACTAACTCCACTTGAAAAATCACATGAATCTTTTTGAAAGACGGACAAACAGACACACACTGGATCCCATTTATAACATTAGTACGGTTGTATAAAATCATAATTTCGTAGTAGAGTAACTCTAAATTTAAAAAACATAACACAAGCGCTTTTAAGGCTTCTTATTGGTCAATGTAGACATCTATTAGACGCTCTACTAGACGATAAAGTACTGCAGTGACTCGTCCGTATACACCGACATATCTATTCCTGCCCCCATTACGTCAATTTCCGTTTATCTTGTTCCAGTTTGGAGAGTAAATGGTAAAATTACCAACAATAACATCCTTAGTGTCTATATATGTCGTGTTTGTATATTCCTTTTAATATTTTGTATACGATAGTTTGAAAATATGTTCCGTTTTCAAGTCAAAACTGCTAAATCTATCTTAATGAAATTTAGTATAGACATAGATTAAATAATGATCAAGGACATGGGTTATTTTTATCGTCATATTTTAACATGTTTCTTCTTAAGTTATTTAGCTGATACCTCTAATACTCGAACATCAATTAGGTAGTTTTATCAGTAAAATACGTTTTCAAACAATTATTTTTATTAAAAAAAAGCATTTGTATGAGTATAATTGCTACCCGAAAATATCCCCTAACCAGGGAGTAAATACAGTATTAACCACAATTATTATTATTATAACTCCGCTGTCCGTCCGTCTATCACCAAAATGTATCTCATGAATCGCGATTAAAATTTTCATATATTATACAATTTTGATATTACAAGAAGTACTAGGAAAAATTAAATATTTAAGGGTGCCTATACTGCAAATGTATTTTTGGCTGATTTAACGCGATCTAAATATATTTAGCGACATCTGTTAGTTGTTGGGAAGCAACTCAATTTTTGCCCACATTTGACTCGGATCGGTAGTACTCCCTAAAATATTTGTTAAATTCACATAAACTTCTAAAATCTTCTTCACATTTATGTCCCGTGTGCATTATAAAGAGATATAATGCACACTGGACACTAAAGTAATAAAATATTAAAATTCAACATTGCGTAACTGTTCCTGTCATCCATTATGGTTCCCTAATTTTTGTTCTCACGCACGTTGTTTTATATTTCGAATACCAAAATCATCGTTGCGTAAAAATATAATGAACTATTGGATTTGCTGCATAATGCATTAGACTTTAGACCTTTATCTATACTATTATTTAATTAGATACAACCGCATTTAAGCATCGTGGTAAAATAATATGGTATGTACTAATTAGTAGGGGATTATTTATGTACTTTATGAGTTGAAGTATCTATAAAAATATAAGTTTATGTTTTATAATTATGATGTAACGAAATAGAATTATAGTGAGGCTTATCATCTCTCATCATCGTCATCTCTTTTTTCCTCTATTGGTCTGGGTTACCCATGCAGAATAGTCCTTCTGTCTTCCTGCTACGTGACCCGTGTACTTGTTTGCTGTCTTATCCTATAAAAAACATCTTTGGTATCTAACCTTTAACATCACAAAATCCGTCTCTTTTCCTACCACTATCAATGTTATAAATACAGATGTTTTTAATACGCTTTTATTAGCTTGGGTTGTACGTATGTATGTATGTATGTATGTATGTATGTAGCGGAATCTTTAAGCTTGATTTTCGCCAAGTTCCAGCA
>DVZL01003082.1:0-14416 GCA_018236625.1 Lasaia peninsularis
CTATATAATGCCTTACGCTGTTGAAAAAATAAAGAGATATTTCCCATTCTACCCTGCAATTTAGCCTAAGGCATTATATAGGCTAAATTATAACGGTGGTCTCTCTGTACTGAATATATATCAAAAGTGGCCCATAATTATAGAAGGGGAGCCTAGAGGGGATTTAGGGAGTAACTCAGGCGCTTCAGATTATGATATGGTATATACCATGTGCCATCGTTAAACACCTACATTACATATAAAACCTCTATATAGAGACGCACGTTTGTAATGTTTATTTGATTGAAATGTACTCGAAGACGTCAGATTAGGATTCATTACATGCCAATAATATATATTTAAATAATCTGACAATTTGAACACGACGAAAGGGAGTGGGAGGATCAGAAACTTTCAGAAAACAAGTCATCTATATCCAACAGCAATTATGGCTGATAGACATTTTTCTATCATCGAGGACCCACTAAGCATAGTACACTATCAGTATCTGAAGCGCTCGCCTAGGTTTAATATATATTTTTGGTATATATTTTTAATATATATTTTCTGTAATATATATTTTTGGTTTTAGATGCTATCGCTACCGCTATAAATAAAAATGTAACGTGCCATTTTTTGTCCATTATTTAATGGACAAAACCTAATAAGTCCCCATGACGCTCGAATGACTACCCATTTAAATTACTGGACTCCCCTACTATTAGGATGGCTTGCTTTCAGAATTCTTTCTTGTTTTTCTGGTTGTCTTCACACGACCAAAGATTAATTTTAATTAATGGATAGACATATTTTATGCCATCGATTGGAAACTGCTGAAGCTGCTGTCGTAATGCTACCTAGAGTAAAAATTGAAATTGGCACTAATTTGACAAATTCTTATTATGGGAACATTTATGTTTTCTTTAAGATTGATCAAAATCAATGTCAATGTTACTAATAACTTTTTCTAAAGTTCGCGTAAAAGATGTATTTCTCATTTTCAAATAAATTTCTCAAGCTACTACATAATGGAAGAAATATCGACTTATTGATATTCAACTTGAAAAATAGCAGGTTTGTTTTGTTATTATGTATTCGTCATGTTACTTGCTTATGTGAAGCTTTTGCTCCTCAGACGATGTCTTTTGACAAAAATATAATTTTTATTATTTCACAATGTTACCATATTAGGAATTCGTAAATTGTAACCAAATAAGTTTACTTCATGATCAGAATATTTGGCCTACTCTGAAATATGTGAAGGCTTAATATCAGTAATAATAGTATTAAAAGGAGTTGGCAAATATTTTGTTCATGTCGTATTTATAGAATTTTAAAGATTTCACTACGAGGTGAAATCTAGCGACGGCTTATCTGGTTTGATCTTTCTTGTAGTATTCTAGGTTGGAGGGTTAGGCTGTAGTTGGCAAATTTTCAGGCAGATAATATGTTGTTTGTGGGCAATAACCATTGGCCATTAACATATGTTGTGTCTATAGACAACGTACATTTGTGATCATCAGAAAATCGTCGTTCTACGTTTTACCATATATATAGAAATAGGAAAAAATAAAATAAAGTTTAATTGTAATGTACACAATTTATTTATATCGTATAGTATATTATACAAAGATAATAAATTGTAAAATCCTCTTCACGGTCCGAATAAATAAATAATTAGTACTCCTTCAGTCCTATCACATGCCCTTAGGGCAATATTAGGAGAATAACCTACAATACAAGTCGAATACTTTCGATTTTGCCTTTAAAGGATTCGCCCCTACCACGAGCTTACTACTCCAAATTAAGATGAATTGTTGATATATTTAGGTAAACGCCTAGCGTTTTAAAAAATAATACTTTTAGAACACGATTATATCGCGAGAGTAATCTGAGCTCATGGTAGGGGTCACACAATTGAATCTGTAAGAAAATATACAAAAATATCTATTTAGCTTTTTAAGGTAGGTATGTATGGAAAGGCACTGGTATTTTTCGGTTATCTTATAATAATTTGCGATTTCTTGACAGTTAGAGGACTTAAACTATTTTTTTTGGTTTGGAACTTTAGGTATTCCGATTGAGAAAAATTTTACATTTATAAATAATCACCTAAGGACTTAATTATACTTAATTACTTAACTAACTTAAATAAAATAGTCTTTAAACATCGATTTTACTACCGAGTCTTCGAATAGATGAAACAGATCTACTGCACTTACATAATATATTACAAATACATAGCTCACCACTAAAAATGCATCATTTTTAAATCTATCACTGAGTAGATAAGTTTTATCTGCTCGAAAAGTCCGAAACCGAAAAGTCTTAGTTCACGTACGACAGCTACAAAGCTACACTACTCTGATATAACTATTAGGAAGGATTTACAGTTAGGCGATGCGACTTAGCCGCGTATAGCTGCTATACAATATCTCTTTATATCGTGGTAACTTCAACTACTAGGGAGGGGTAGGTTGAGACAGTTTGTACGAAGACACGTGACCACTGGCCTCCACGGCCGGTGATGACTGCGCGATCCACGCGCAGAGCAGGACGGCAAATTAAGCCTGACCGGCTTTCAATGTTCGTGCGCACGAGTCTTGTTCTGATGCATCATGTTCTTTAATGTCGCTACTTCGGTCGCAAGCCGCGCTAATTCAGCCTTAAGGTGAGCGTCTTCTTCTTCCGCGAGCCTTTCATCAGGCCTCTGTGGCCTGTATTCTGCGCCCAATGAGATCCCAGAGTCCCTTTCGTCACTAGAGCCTTCACCGTCCCAGGAGGGAGATGACCGAGGCCCAGGTTCTTGTTTAATGTGTTGGAGCGATAGGAGGGCGCTTGCCACATCTTTGTCACCGAGGTGTGATTTGTGGCGAAGTTTCAGAGGGAGCCCGTTATTTTCAGGGGCATATTGTTCTGCGTTTTCATCCCCAGAGCCTGAGAGAGAGGAGAGCTCATAAGGAGAAGGAGCGCGACGAGATCTTGATAAGTTGAGAACCGAACCTGGAGGTTCATAATGTGCAGGGTGTGGGTAGTAACCCTCGGGAGCTGGAAGCCTTTCTTGGTATGGCTCAGGCGCTCGTTGAGGTGGCGGTGAAGGGGGAGATGCTGGGGCAATTGGTGGAGGTGGAGGCGGCGCCGGGGGGAATAAGGCAGTACCGCTCAATTTACTTCTCTTTGTGACACATAAGACTTGATCGCAAGTTGGTAACGTAGCCAAGACTTGGTCAATACTGATGAGATTTTCTCCACAAATTCCGTACTTCTCCTTGATGGCATCTAACTGAGCTTTTAGGACGTGGTTTTCTTTAGAGAGCTCGACGACGCGTTGCTCAAGAACCATGTCGTTGAAGCGACGCTTTTCCCGGGAGCGCTTAGCAGCCTCGTTGTTTCGGCGCCTGCGATCCCAGTAGCCATCATCTTTCTTGTTATCTGGAATGAACTCCCGTTGCTTGCGCTGACCGAAGTATTCCTTTCTACCTTTCGAGAAATCATAAGAAGATCCGTATTCCATCGGATCTCCTGGTGCCCCATTGGGTTGCGGTGATTGCTCCATGGGGTAGTGCGGCGAAACGGAGAGACGAGCCCGAGGAGGCGGTGGGGCTCTGGGAGGCGTAGGCGAAGGGCCGAGGCCGGCAGGGCCCCCGCTCAGCAGCTGCTGCTGACTCAAGATGAACTCGGCGACCATGTTTCGGCGGACGCTGGGTCCGCACGGATCTTCAATATGGGTCTGTAACAAAAGGAAAATTACATTACTAAAAGTTCGCAATTTTTTTAATGTCGTTGCAAAATATCTTGCAAAAAGTGTGACGCAAACTCCTGCGAAACATAGTAACGTGGATCTTTATGCAATGGTTGCTAAATTACATTCTTTGTACCCTTTAATTCTTGTACACGAAAATTATGTATTATGGAATATATTATAAATATGAAAAAAACGAACGCGACACGATTAGATAAAAAAAAATATGAAAGAATTTAGAATAAACAATTGAAGTAAATTTACCACATCATTTTTATTCGTTTTAGGTAAGATAGTTAATCTAGCATTAGTTTTGAAAATTTAAGAAGAGTAAGCAAAACACCAAATATGTGATTTAACAAAATTTTCGAGTTAAAAGATTTAATCGTGAACCTTTTCAAAAGTACGGGACATCTTCGAATTCGAAATACAACGATCACTTTATGATCAATCACGACTCCATGCAGCCTCGCATGTGATTGACTAATAATCAAACAATATTAAGGTTTTGTAAGAAATCACGTTGCAAACAGCGTGAACGGTGTGCGATGTCATCGATTTAATTATTTTTATATTCGATTTGTGTCGATAACCCTTGCGCAATTACTCGATACAATAATAATCTATATTTGCAATTGTAGCGATAGATTGGGAAAATGATCTCATAGCTAACCTTTCGAAATACAGCCTAAGACAAAATATGAGGTTTTGAATCGTAGTTTGGTCAAGATAGTCCAATAAAGGGTCTATCTGTTTAAAAAGGTGCACTATATCTGCTTTCGGATCCAAAAACATATTATGTAAAGCAATATTTTTTCAACATTATCATTTTCATGTCAATGAAAGTGGATGATGAAATAAAAATGTAGATATCTGTTAAACGATGTGTCAAAAATGACCATATAATTTAATTTTAAAATATTGTTGACTAATAATTAGCAGACTCTGAATATCCTCGACGAATTGACAAACAACGAGAGGAAGTTGCAATAAAAAATGGTCTTATCTGGACTACAATAGTCTCAAATCGTTCATTGTGAAAAAGCCATTAACATTTCTTTTATTATACAATCAATTGATTACAAAAAAGTAAGTCACGTTGAGGCACACGCGTTATACATCTGAGCAACGTGAGAGTTCTTTCTAAATCTAAAATTATTCGTTTCGGTAACAATTTGCATGTAATTCCATCTATGTAGAGGTAGATAACACGTGCTCAGGACTGATTATACGAAATTATTCACAACTTACTCCTTATGAAAGTCGAAAACGTTATTAGAGACGCAGGAGAATTTTAACATGTTTTTGTGGCTCGCTTCACAAAGCTTTATATAACAAAACTTCCTTTGATTATTATAATTAAAACGATAGAAACGATCAAATGAAATTATATATTTTTTAAATATTTTTTTTTGTCGAAATGATAAGACAAAATTTTAAATTTTTAATATGACGCTTAATATATACTTAAGGCATAATTTAGTTAAAAAAATTACCAAAAAGTTTTTTTTTATTTTAACTTTATTAATCTTTTTTTAATTAATGATACTTCTATCATTAGTTTAATAATTTAATAAACTATAAAAACTAATATTCACATAATTTTTTTAGCATTATTTTTTATATTCATAATATTTAAAAAAATACTACAAAAAATGAAACATGCCTAATATAGTACCTATAGTAACAGTTTAAGCAATATATATAATTCTTTATTGAAAACTACAAATTCTGTAGAAAAAATTAGGGTTGCAATGTAATAAGTAATTATTAACGATATTATTCATTTATTTGCTCAATCACAGAAAAATCTCGAACGTCATGATGAATTCAAAAAAAAACTGCGAGTGTGGGTTGTCTTTTTTACATGAATTTCTGACGTATGAGGTCGATTGTCTTTGTGCTACCAAGTCATTGATATATTCCAAGTCCGTTTCAGTGAATTTAAAATACATCTGAAGTTATTATCAATATGTCGGTCTAGCTTGATACGAAAACCTTTAATAGATGTTACTTTTTTCTTTTTCAAATCTACCATTAATAACTTTAGAGTAACCCTCAAACTTCAATAATCACAAGTTTGTTATCGTCATAGCGTGAAAAATATTATCATCATAGATGCTACTTTGATTAAATTATGTTTAAAAAAACGATCGATAAATAAAATTGTCTGGAAAGCGCATTTACTCTTTAATCGAGGTTATATTACCAGACTACCGTTATAAGAAAATAAATTATCTGTGGCTCATTAATACGCTGTTCTACCGACCAGTAATTAACGGGTTATGTTTTTGCTATCAACTTTAGTTTGCTTGTATTAACAATAGTTGCGTTTCTTTCCGCATAATGGTTATATATTCAATAAAAACTTGTTATATAATTTACAAAGGCTGAATTTGATATAGTATAATTACAGTGTGTCCAAACACGTGGTTTTATGATAAATTAATAATGAAAGATGTAATTTATATTATTTGTATTCTTAGTTTTTACATGTATGATTTGTGAAGCGCGTTTATTATACACGTGAGTTTATTATGATGAAGTATTTTATTTTATTCTAAGATTTTCAATTATAATATTATGAAGTTTTTTGCTTTTGTGAAGGTAGATAATATTTTTAATTATGTATATATTCTTTGAATAATATTCATCTAATATTTCTGTTTGAAGATTGGCAGGCTAATAATTTTAAACTATTTCAATTTTTCTTTTTTCCAATATATGAGAAATGAGATTGAAAGATTTTATTGATAGAATTCTAGATTTAACACAAAGTGGTTTAGTTTCAATGTCTCATATAGTTTACATATTACATTTTTAATTTTGTTAAAAACTTGCTTCATTTCCATCAAAATATCCTAATATTAGCTCTTACACTAAAAAAATCCGACGAGAAAGCTAATCTAGTAAGGAAACATTGATCTCTGATATTCCGTCTGACATTTAGTCCAACCAATTACAGACGGCGTATTTAATCGAACAGTTAGTCGTAACGGGCGCGCGCGCATCTAGGGCGACCCACTGACACCGAACAAGTCGCGCTATCTACCTTCGCGACAAACAACCGGTGTGTACAACACTAGATAGCATTCTGGTATTTTAAAATCTGGGACTACGGGATCTAAGGCTAAGAACAACTTAATAAATATTTATCTAATTAGAAATACATTTTATAAAACCAATTAGAAAGTTTTGTGCATCCAAATAGGGGAAACAGATTTGTAAGAATAATAAACATTTTTTAATCCTATCAGATACAAATTCTATAGCTGAAGGTACAATAAAGAATATTATGAGAATTAAAAGAACATAAGTAAGAATAGAAGCTAAATTGATTCCACTAAATAACATTTATAGTTATCTCAGCAATGTGTATTTTATTTCTTCTTAAATACTGTATTATGAAGTGAATTATTAAAATTATGGACTGGTTTAAAATATAAATAAGATAAAGAAACAGATGCAAATGTAATGGGATCCAATAAACTTAAGCGAGTAAACTAATTATTAATCAGTAATAAGCAGTTATTAGGAGATAATAAATTCACGCCAGCAACGGCAACTGGAATCGAATCATCTAACGGTCAAACATTCCGGTACAGTTAGTTGAGAAAATCACTGATCTGTGATATGGTTAATGGGTTCGTAATATATTGATGCTTGATTTCTCAAGTTTTAAATTTAATAGATCTATCTATATTTTACATATACTTGTTCTGCTACCTTTGATATGAGGCAAAGTAAAATTAGCCCTCATTTTTTATAACGTTAGTAACAACCAACAACATTTTTATAAACAGCCTGCAAAAGATGGGAATTAAAATTGAATATTGCGAAATCAAAATAGGTTTAATAAACAGGCAATCATTTTTATGACTTCATATTTACCTATTCTAGTTTCATATACTTTCTAAAACTATATAATAGAAAAATACACCTAAAACTTACAAGCAAAATAATGGACATTTTGATTACCTGATTAAAACAATTGCAACCGGTTGTATCATATTATAATACAGTTCAATGGTTCACTAAATATTTGTCACTAACTGTACGAAAATCAAGCGGCTTTTGACGAAGACAGTTATCGCTAATAATGTACTTTCTCGCGAGTACACCGTTAGCCGAAAAACTGGGACTATACGGTACAATGTTTTTTATGTTCATCTCTAAAACTCGTAATACTGTTATGAAACAGCTATGTATTTCGTCACATTCAAGGTTGGGTTGGGCAAGTCATACCCGTGGGGCATTTAGATATAATCAATTGTTTTGTTCTTTATTCAAATTTCGGTTCGTGAACTTTTAGTGGAACTCATATTTGCGTGTCGTGTGAACAATCTGCGTGTCCTACATGCCACCATAAGTTCATTCCTTTTACAAATGCACCACCATTAAATATGTTTATCTTCCTTAAAATCATCATCTAAATGTTATTATCATCTTCCGATACTTCTTCTTTAAAATAAGTAAAAAAATCTTTGGCTTCTAAAACTTTTTTCATAGTTATCGTTTTCAAATCAATCAGCCTAAAAACTGATATAACGTCATGTGTTAGAAATTTATTGATAAAATAGCTATTCGGTTTGATGACCTGCAGATCATCTGATGAAGTGATAAATATTTAAATATTCGAAATTATTGCTATTTGAATATATTCCATCTACTTTTTGAAATATATTAAAAAAAAAACCAAAAGTAAATTAAAATCCATATTTAACAAAGTAAAATTGAATATTTGTTTAGTAAACAGCTGCGCGTGAGTAAAAAGATTCAATTTTCAACGTAAAGAGTTAAGAAAACCGCGTAACAAATGAAAAAATGGATCCTACAAGGAGTCAAAAGGTTAGAAAACTGTAGTAACCTTCACATTGACCGATCTATAAGTTAACGTGATCGCGTCACGTTGAGCTTGAGAGCTACACGTGAGTGTGGGCGGCAGGCAGTTCACCAACGTGAACTGACGTTTAACTTTGTTTTCCGTGCAATTATCTTTCAAATGTTAATTGGTATGGACCGAATACACATTACACAGAAGCATTACAATATGTCCTTTCTAAGAATATCCTATTAAAAAATTTTGATCGATGCCTTCAATTACATAAGTAATATTAGAAAAAATAATAAGAAAATAAATGATCTCATCTTGACGTTTTTATTTTATTTCGTTTGACAAATGTGACTAATGTCATTAATATTTTAGTAACAAAAAATGCAAAACTTGTATCTTGTAAGATTTGAAATTATAAAATATTTAAATTGCTTCGCTTAAGGTGAATAGTCGGAAGATAATATAAAATAAGTAATATTCGAGCACGGTTCAATAGTCTTATGATCTTAGCATTTTCATGATTCACGTGCTATAATATTTTCTTGCCAATGTCAAAGTGTCAACGTACGAGGGAGCGATGCCTTATTTATGCGAAATCAGAAGATTTTTGAGACTCAATTGCGAGATAAAAATGCAACGAAAGATTTTGGAATTAAAAAGAGACGTAAAAAACGTGCGTTTAGAATAATTCCCGGCAAGTTTTTTACATAATTGTTTACGATTATTATCAAGGTGATATAATTAGACATTTTTTCCACAAAATTAGACCACAGTTACGTATTTGGACATCGGCAATTATAAGAATAATAAAAAGCATTATAATAGAAGACACAAATTCAAAAATGTTTGACAGGTTCGATACATTGTTAACATCAATATCAATGTTAGTAAAGAATCATATCCATTTAAGAAGAAAACGAGAAAAAATGTGAACTATTGTTATATTTATTCGTTGCGCTGATTAAAAATATTTCATCAGGCTACAAGCACTTAGTCACTTTATTAAACAAAGATAACGAAGTTAGCTTTACACATTTTTCACAAATTACGCAAATGCTTTAAATCTTTGTCTGTCTTCAAGACATATCAAAGTTATACAATAAGAATGCCCGATAAGTTAACATTCTGATCTGACGTCAAAATGCGTGTTCCAATTATTTATTTAGATAAAGTTACGCCAATTTCGAGAAATAATAATAAAGAACGAATAAACACTGACGCAACTTTATGTAAAAAATGGAGCTTCTTTTATTGAAAAAAGTTCTATTTCAGTTACCCCTGTTAAAATATAGCGTTTAAATGTGTAGTTTCGATGAAAAAAGTCCTTTATGCGAGGCGTTTACATGAACGTTTTGAAATAATTATACAAATTTTATAGAACTGATTGGAAATAAGATAATATTATTAACTTCACATTAGGATAATATGAGAACTAGGCTATCGAGTTTTGGTAGAACGATAGAAACAAAGGGACATTGAACTGATTTGCAATTTTAGGAATAGGCAATAGCCAATAGGCAAAAGGCATATGACCTTAGCCAGCGTGATTGTCCTACCGGTAAACACGTGTCGTGGCGGTGCGGGGCTGGTCACGCGGCCCGTGACACGTGCCCGCTCTTGAACCTCACGTTGGCGCTTGCGTAACAGAAACGAAGCACGTTTAGTCTTCTCCAAACCGTTATATAAAATGCAACGTGATTCCACAACGTGAAACTAATTAGGAATTTGCTTAATCGCTGAACGCCCTTGGACTTGAAAATGTGTTTGGCATAATTAACATTAAACAATCACAAATACATATTAATACAGCATTTTGCATTTAAAATAAGGAACGAAGGAATTAATTGCAATTTAATGTTTTATGTTTAAATAAAGAAAAAATTATAATATTACTTTATAAGTTATAGAAAATACAACAAAGGCAACACCATATTCAACTCGTGAAAACAAATGTTTTTGGATGAATGAGGAAAAAACAATTCTCAATGATAATAAGGTTACGTTTAATTAAATTCAAGATTTATCGTCTTTCTCGTGATTTAGATCACATATCTATTGTTTCTGAAGATTCAAATTAAAATAATAATCGTTCAGGCACATAGACAATGTCGGCCATGTTGAAAAGAGTAGAGAAAGTAGTGCAATGGTAACTTTCCACACGCAAGCCGTTTATTGCGCGGGAAAAGTGGGTCATCAACTTGTCAACCATATTTGATTGGGTATTTTACGGCAATAGCTATATTCCAATGGTATTTTCGATCTAATATTATTTCTTGGCGCCATGTATTATAAATGTTATGATGGATGTTTTGAAAACAATTGTAAGAAAAATATACTTTGATTGTTTGAAAATGGCGGAAGGTTGCAAATTCTGGATGCGTTTCAAGCATCTTTCAATAACAACGTATTCTTGACCGATTTTCGCGTATATTTAACGAAGGCCCAATTAAATTGTAGACTATTTTGGGACGGCCGGTCTCCCGATAACCATTCTGTGTCAAGGTTGTGTTTCGTAACTTTCAGCGATAAATGGTTATATAAAATATATGTCAAGTGCTTCCTGCGTTTCCGTTTAGGATTCACCTAACTGATAAAAAAATATGGCTTTTATTTATAGGAAAATGTGTATTAGCGTTTTAACAGCTTGTCTCTTCAAACATTTATTTTAGTTCTTGATATGCAAAGTACAATCTCACAGAAATTAGTAAATATTCTCATGATTTTCCCATATGTGTGTAATATACATTGATTCTTGTAATCTACTTAAATTAGAGTGTTTACTTGGAACGCATTAATTTATTTTGCGTGAGTCATGGTTATTCCAGATAATAAGTACAGTCTAGGGAAGATATTTGTTCAAATGTAGGAACTTCGTCTATTTCTTTTTACAGTCATTTTTGGAATTCCCATGATCAGTAATTTGGTTTTTTGCCTTTAATACTAGGCAATAAATTTTTATTTATTAAGACTCATTGTTGTAAGGTTGATAAAATGTGAGAATGTAGTAGTTCTTCGACTTTGTCATGTGCAATCCACGTTTAAACTCCCTAAGTTGAGTTTTAAATTATTCATTTTAAACAAAATACGCTGTAAAATATAAGAGCGCAAACACCAAGCGTGATTCAAACTTTATGTCATAATATTCTTTGTGACAATCGAGTGTGTTCACGTGCGCATCAGTAAGTAGGTTACAGTTACGCGAGCCGGCAAGATAAAAAAAATGGGTCAAGTTATCTTTACTTGTCCTCGCAGTGATGAAATTATCGCCCGGCGTTATTGCGCATGAAAATATCCTAGGTTACGTAAGTGATTTTTAAATTGAAGTCGTCAAACATTCCAAAATGTTATCTGTTGTCTACATCACTTTTGCACTTTTGTGTTATTTTAAATGAAATACACAAAATTTAATGACTTCTTAAAATGCTAGTTACGTCCGTGAATAGCTTCCGTACATTCTTGCCAACATATTTTAACATTGTACGTAGAATAATAAATTGAGATTAAATGCGGAATTGATTATAAAACACTAATTTATTATATCATAATAATATCGTTACCACTTGAGAATATGCGTGCAAAACAACACCAGGGTCGTGGTCTGCTTGAACATGACCATCATTCTCGTAATTGGAATTAAAATTCATAACTACGATTCATGATGCACGATTAAAGTGCATACGGGTGTGACCTTAGTGTTTAATAATACCTTCCGGACGGCCTTGCTTTTCACTTCCTACATTACATCATTAAACTCCGATAATGCATTTTGAACTTGCATGTCGCTATTAACTTTTCTTTGTTCGATTATTTATAGATCTGTGCGGAAATGTCAATGTCTTTCAATCTCTGTTCCAAGTGTTTTGATATTTGACGTTTTATTATCTGTATTGTCATTGTGTGCGTCTTGCAGTGGATTGCGCAATACCGCCCTAGGGACGTTGCGTCATACGTAGATAGC
Source organism: Lasaia peninsularis (assembly GCA_018236625.1). Lineage (NCBI taxonomy): Eukaryota > Metazoa > Arthropoda > Insecta > Lepidoptera > Riodinidae > Lasaia > Lasaia peninsularis. The sequence continues at coordinate 12,514 of DVZL01003082.1, forward strand.
TAACTGACCTTTACGCGATCGATTCAACAGTCTCGAGTATCTGAACACATGAATATTATAATTACAAACAGGTTTAGGGTTATTTACGAAGTACCTGATATTTTGCGTAAACAAAATTAACATACACTTTAAATGTAAGAATAAGTGCTTACAATTAATGTAATTTCCAGTTTCGTGTAATAGTTGCAATGGTGTAAATCGTCGAGCTAATAATACAGCTTGGAGTCTTTAAGATAAAGTTTGCAGTAAGGTCTTATTGAACGTAGTTAAGCATAAAATTTTAATTTGTGAAGTCTCATCTGCAATTCTGAATTAATATATTTTGTTAAATGCTGTGATCAGCAAAGGGATAGTTTTAGGGCGATAAGGGAACGATTTCAATAACAATGTCAAAATATAGGATTAAAAGCATCTAAATTTGCAAAGAGTTTTAATTTTCCTTCCTAGTCGAATAATTTGTAACCAATATTTTTTTTTCTAACATTATTAAATTAAAAGTCAATATCTTCTTGAACTCGCAAACATTACATGCATAAAATGCATTAGTTAAAATACAACTGTAAGAAAGTAAGTAAATAGAGTGCTTAAACAAAGAAAGCATGACAAATCATTTCCATTAAAATAGATTCCTCTAGAGCATTTAAGCAGCTGAATGATTAAAATACCTACAACTTAATTGTTAAGATTCGTACTGCTCGGTCTAGTTTCCGTACGTCCGCAGGCGAATGCACGCCGGATTGGAACCTTGAACCAGTTGTGTAAGCGTTTACAATGGCTTACGACACAGCCCCTGTGCCAGGCGCCGTTTACGAAACTTCAGTCGCAATTCTAAGAATGTTTCTTAAAATAATATTCTAATCAATTGACATGCATACATACAACAATGGTCATGAAAAAAAAAACACAAATTAGTGCTGCTGAAATTTACTTTTAGTTTCAGACTTAGCAATTTGTTCATGCCTATCTCATTTATCTACGCGACTGAAAAATATAAAACTGTCTTTGACTTTATTTTATGAGGACATTGAAAACAAATCCGTGCAATTAATGCTAGATAGCTTCAGTTTTATTACAGAATTCGTTTTAATTATTTTTTAAATGAAATTTCCAATTGACCACCTTTTTAATTGAATCCAAAGACAAATTCTTTTAAGACACGTTCAATCTGTTTAAAATTGCAAAAGATATCAAATTTGAATTTTTTAATTTCATAAACAATTATAAAAAAATGATGAACTAAATAAGACAAATGAAAGTTTAAAAAGTAATAAGATTCATGATCAGAAAATACTGTTAATATTTTATCCTACCCTATATTCGTGTTGTTAAAAAAAATAATGGATAGGAGTATTTCTAATTAAGTAAATATTGGAATCTAACAATCCAAGAGATTCTTATCCGTAACAACTTAAGAAACACAATGTTTTGGCACGAGCTAAACTGAGCATGAGTAAACAAAATTTGTACGAAAGAAGTCAATGACATTGTACCCACAAATATTTCTACGAAGCAAACTTTGATGAGTGGATCGACTCATCTTATCTTGTTAGTCATTGTGAACACTTAATTTTATTAAAATTATATGATAAATGCGTACGTAAATTATCAGACATTGTTAATCTTGAACAATATTTTTAAAACTCAACATTGGGTTTTGGACTTTATTTTTTTACGGATGAGTTGGAATATTTGTTTCTTGTAATTTTATTTTATATACTTATTTTAAAATTTTTGGTTTTCGATTTAAGCTAATATATTAAAAATTAAATTAAAATTTTTAGCCTTGTTAAATAAAATATTAGGTAGGTATGTCAAATTCGAACAAAATGTGAACATTGGATTTCAATAACAATGTCAAAATATCGATTAAAAGCGTTTAAATTTGCAAAAAAACAATTTTTGT